>JAAEAF010002002.1:0-157886 GCA_011037195.1 Triatoma infestans
AAGAGCAACACATGTGTACTCGAACCCCCCGGACTTCCGCTTGAGAGTACAGCCACTATCACTGAGCTAATCGTTAAAAGACTTAGTTGCCGCTAGTTCACTACCAAAGTGTTAGTAATATTTCGGTTAAAATCTTAGTAAGCTTTATATGATACACAATGGTGCACTACATCAATGGTGTTGTATTGGTATCGTTTACTGATACCGGAAGTTGAAGTGATGAGTAAGAGTAAGAGATTGTTAATTAGAGAGATTAGAGAGTTGGTATTCGAAATGCGTACTACTGATTTATAAAAATATACTATATTTTAACAAATAATTTAAAAATAAAATAGAAAAACTAAGATGCACAATTGTAAATAACTATAAGAATTAGAAAATGAATATAAAATATTAAAGAAGTTAGTAAAGTGTTAAAACCTTTAAATAGGGACGCGCTCGCGATGTGAGATGGTGCTTCTGATCTGAAAAACTGATATAGACGTTTGATGCCTGAGTCGAACTGAATCCCTCCTCCAGAGGAGCGACGTGTTATATTTGCGTCGCTGATGTGTAAGTACGTGTAACACTAAGACATCTCTTGTGGTATATTGACTCTAGGGGAGGTCAGTAGTTAACAAGGGCTGATTTGGCCGGGGTGGCGACGCTTTAACAAATGGTGGGCCAGGTAGGCCAGTAAGGTATTATCTCTTGACTGTATATTGACCCTTTTTGAAAGAACTACAAAAAGAGTTTGCCGCGGTTCATGACCTACAGGTAGCGGCTGGCTGTAACCTTTTTCAATTTTCAACCACTAGTTGTAATTTTTAGAGTTATTTAAAAATTATCTCTTCTTTTTTTCTTGCTATCGCTATCACATCAGAGTGTACTACATAACTTGGATCTTTATTTGTTTATGTTGCAGAAACGGTAGAAATTGTTTGACCAGATTTATGAAGGAACTTATGCAGAAATTGATTTTGACTAAAGAATTTAATAAACATTTTTTACTGAATTGAAAATATATTGAAAAATTAATTAAATTAAATTAAAATAAATTATTTGTTTATGTTTGTAGGTTAGAAATAGTTAACCGTAATAATATACATTAGAATATTGAAGCTAGGATATTACAATTGTACCCATATAAATGTGGTTTCATTTAGTAATGCATTGTGAATACAAACATTTCTCAATTAAGGACGAGAAATTAATTATAATAATGCTGAGGAATCCATATGGGTTTATTATGACTGGCATTGTGTGACCTAAGAATTCTCTCTCAGTATAGTCCTAACTATATATTACCAACTATCATTAACTTACATTAATTAATTATTATCGATTGTTTTTTATCCTACATATAGATAAATATACTCATTAACGAGTTGTGAATTATGGATAATTAAACTGCTTCTTCACCTGGATTTTTAAACACAAGTATTTTATCGTATTACAATTAATGTTTATCTTTCATCAGATTTTCTTTAAAAACAAACTTAATGATTATCTGGAAGAAAGAAAATTGTTTGTTGCTGGAGTTTTTAACACAAATAAGAAGAGATATTAACCTTAGATTTGGTAAAAAAAAAAAAGGCTACAATTTTGAATAAGACTCTCACTTTTAATAATTTGTAATAAATGTATTATAGTAAATATCATAATGTCCAGCTGTTTATGTTGGTCAAACTACACAATACCTAAAAAACAGATTGTACCAACATAAATACGACTGTAGAAATAAAAATGACAAAGACAACATTACTGCACTGACCAAACATTTTAGGAGGGGAAAAAATCATAAATTTCATTTTTCTAAAAACAAAAATACTAGCAAAAGAAACTAACAGGAAAAAAAAAGAAATATATTAGAAATGATTTACTTCAAAAGAAATATATTTTCTGTTAATTTTCGTAATGATATGAATAATTTGTCTGCGTTGTATAACGGTTTTTTCTCTCCAAAACATGACCTTCTAGAATTCCCTTTCACCTACCCTACCTCTAAAAAAATTTCCTCAAATCCCTTTCACTTGCCTATTCAACCCACTTTCATTTCTATAAATGATTTAAGACACGATACTAATAACATTTAATTTTCTTTGTTATGTTTCTGCGACATAACAAATGTGGATGTTTTAAAAATTCTTTCTCCACATCTTTCATGACCATCTACAATGTAAGTACAATATTATTGAATCAGAGATATTTTCCGTGAGAGCCTGCTTCTTTTTGTGGTCATCGACCAGGCGTTTCGGGTGTTCGCCCATCATCAGGATGCATTTGCCAAGCAGTGTGAAACCGGTCGATGACCACAAAAAGAAGCAGGCTATCACGGAAAATATCCCTGATGCTTTCCAGCTCTGCGGAACCAACCACACGAATCAATATTATTGTTTTAACATTTTTTATTTATTTATTGTTTTTTTTTGTTTTTGTTATTATTATTCGGCATTTTACAGTATTGTTAATGCATTGTGTTTCCTCATTGTATTGTTTTTTTAGATTGAAGCTTTGATAAAGACAGGAAATTCTGTCGAAACGTTGGCATAATTGAATGTTTTTTTTTCTTGACCGATCCTCACTAAATTCCTTCTTCATAACATAATTCATCACGATCAGCAAATACTTTTATATTATAATAAATGTTTAAACAAAATTGGCACATAACACTTACACGACTTTCACATTGTGCTGTTAATACAATTACATATAAAATGATTCTGTGGGCGGGTCAAGTATCTACCTGGGAAGTTAGTAGCATAGTAGCTCCACAAGAGGGAGCCAATAATATTGAACCAATCCTGAATAACATCTGAAATTTTAACGTCACAAATTCCTCAGAACTACCTAAAAAATATTTGGGGGGGGGGAATGTACAAATAACAGTGAAATGTTTGGAAACTTCTCAAACGATTTCCAAATCTTCCAATCTGAGATCTTGTGTAGGATTGCGAATGCTTCTTATTATGTTTCCAAACAAAACAAATGCATATTGACCTCATGATTCTTTTCGTCTAAACTCTATCGAAATCCAGTTATCTCAAATTTCATAGTAATCTATTCCTCCAGCCTAATCCTCTTGATTATATTCTCTTTTTCACTTAACGTCCAAATAATCCTACAAGATGACTGAAGTCTCGATGGCACTTCGAACTTAATATTAAAATGATAATCATAGTATTTGTATTGGAATCGTTTGTTGTGATTCCTGATGTAGTAGATGTCTTGAAGAGGGCGGAAGTTAGTTGAGAGATTTTGGAAATTAGTGCATCGAATTATTAATACGTATTTTATAAAAATAAACTGTATTTTAACAATAATTTTAACGTATAAATGGTAACTAATAACTAGCAAAATACTTAGGAATAAATAGAAGATAAATAAGTAATAAATTAGAATGATAAAATAAACGAACTAAGATGCACTACTAAAAGATAATAAGTTTAAATGAAACTGTGTATAGTCGCGTAAACTGCTGCTCGTGTATATGGACGTGCTCGTATCGTCGTATAAGATATAATCCTCCTCTCGTTGTATATGATAGAGTTTATATATCGGTGTTGGCCACACTCACACCAAGACATCTGTCCTAGTATGCGACCTTGTGCGACCTTCGTAGTTTGCTGACCTTATTTAGGTCAGTGGCCAACCTTATCGGTGCTTACTTTGATGTAAAGAATTGAAAGGGCTTTGTTGTTTGTTTGGCCGGCACTGTCTTGAAGACGGCGGCCTGCTAGGTCGCTGGTTGTAAATTGCTCTTTTATTACTGCCATCCTTTGTTAAGATAGCAGCTGGCTGGAACCACTTTGACATTGGTATGACTTTCCATGTCATTACAGTATTAATGTATGTAGGTAGTTTACAAAGTTTAAGGAAAATCATAAAACCTGACCAATAAAATTCAAAAAGTAGCCTGTCCGGTTGATGGATTTTGTCAGAAAATTTCATGGTAGTCGTGGAAGTAGTACCTAAACTGAATACCAAGTTGGGATTTACGTTTTTGAAATATTTTAATCAAACACGCACTTACACACACACACACACACACACACACACACACATCATTCTCTGAAAACATTTTTTTCTGTACTTTTGGAGCCTCCAATAATATATTCCAATAAAATCTCAATTTTGAATTTTGACGATCGCAACATTTCCTTTTACTAGGAGTGGGAGGAAAGTGATATTGAGAATGTGTATGCGTGAGAATGAATAAACGGGGTGGCTGGCAATGGGCCCATCTGTGGCCTATGTTCTAAAAGTATTTATGTTATTGCGAACTAAAGTTAATCAAATACACGTCAGGTTCTCCCCTCTTTTGTATTCTGGATTGTTTATTCATGATATAATTGTATAATATTTAATGTACAATGTATATTATATCATAGATGGCGCTACGAATGGAGTGACGAGTTAGATGAGTTTCCAAACATAAGGAATATAATGCCGCAAATGAGGCAGAAGACTAGACTATACTAGCTCAAGTGGCAGGATTTTTCCACCATTTCAAGGGGAACCCAAAGGCAAATAGATTTATATGTGATTAGAAAACCTTTTCTGGCTCTGATTGGACGAGCAGCATAGAGCTCAATACAAATTACGCCCATCTTCGTGTTGTCTCTGGAGTCGGTGGACAGTCTGTGGGATCTGTTGGACCTCTCCTTCTCTGCAGATGTGGCAGAGAGATTGAAACAACAGCCCATGTGCTTGGTACGTCCGAACAACATGCTCCATAGAGGATGCTCTAACTTGACGCCGTCACAGAGTGAAGCACGCTAACATGGATTTGCTGGAGCTGGACGATTCAGTCAGGTATGACGACTTCGTGACTTTCTGGGAAAATAGTGACATTGCTTTTGTTTTGGATCCAACGATCAGATACGAAAGTAATGATACGAGTCTGGCGGAGAAGGTCCACGAGTAGAAGTGGAAAATCTACGAGAAGTGTAATGCCCCCTCTTCATGGACAAATTTCGAGACTAGTTTGGAGAAAGTGTCTATAGCGTGGGTGCAGGGCCTGTTGTTTGGGAGGCATCATTCCGATGCGATATCCGACTTTTTGGGCAACGTTGGTATCAGCGTCGATGACTTGCTTTCAATTGTAGAGGCGGGTATTATTGTGCACTCCCATAATAACCCAGCACTAGCACGGGTAAACATATATTACATGTTTATTCATGTTTTGCAGATTTATATACAGCATTCAAACATCTAGACTAGTTTCAGTCACCCATGACGTCCATGAAATTTTTTTTTTTTAGTATCATTATATTTGTTCCATAACCAACTCGGTTTAAATATGCGTCTGACGATTGATTGGTACGCTGTATTGATTAGCAACTCTCTATGCATAAATATTTTGAATATGTTTCTATCATATTCCAACGTGGTGGCAACTAAAAGAGAAAAAGTTATAACCATTTTTTCAAAACGGATTTTCCTTTATCTTATTGTTGATAAACAAAATTATTGCGTTCGTGTCAAGTGTTCGAAATTGTGTTTTAACGAATGATAAGTATAGTGTGTGTGTGTGTGTGTGTGTGTGTGTGTGTGTGTGTGTGTGTGTGTCTGGCTGTTTTAATAAAATATCTCAAAAATGAAAAATCACTGGAAAATCCAGTGATACCAGTGGTATACCATAATATATGTTCACCATAGCAATCAAAACGAAGGTTTCGTTCGAAATTCAAAGACCAGAAGTTAGTGATTGTTCTTTTCATTCGCGATTTCTTTGAAAACGACTTGCTCCAATGAATTTGTGTAAACTTCCTATTAGTATCTATAAATAGAAATAATTATAATTTTTTTTTTTAATGTAAGGCACGTTTGGAACTGTGGTCATTGGCGTCCGGATAAATTTATTATTTGTTGGGTTCTGGTGGAACCCTAAGTTAAACATTTCTCTGTAGTGCCACTTGACACAATTTAAGGTTCTAATATTTATATATATATAATAAAGTCATCCTCAAATACTCCATCCTATTCGTTCGTAAGCATTTTTTTTAATTTTTTGTTTCTCATTAGGATCCTCAAATCCCGTTCCACTTTTTCGGACTTTGGAGTCCAAAGTGTTTACGAAACCGAAAATTTAACATGACCGAAATACTTCTTCTAACAATAAGATAATGTAAAAGTTATTCTTATATAACTAAATAATATTAATGTAATAGGATCAGAAAAAAGGGAGCTAAATCAGAGAGAGAGGCACAAAAATTGAGAGTCTCATTCACCACTTAGGCCAGAGTACAGTGGAAGACTCTGTTTAAATACAGCTGCGTTAGCCATATAGAGGACGGTCTTTGAACAGTTTATACAGCAGTTACAACGCGTCAGCAACCAACTACTACCTTTCGCTTCACTTACTCTAAATCTCTCGCTACCAGTTTCTATATTTGTGCAAAGTCCTGGCAGTTTGTGCTACTTTCTTTTTATACAGTGTTTAGCTTTATTTCTAGTTTATTTATCTTTCAAACCCAATTCTCCCCTTCTCATACCCATTAAATTAAAAAGAAAAGTTTTCATAAAACAATAAATAATTTTATTATCTGCTTCAATAATCTTTCACACTCTGACCTAAATGCATGAATTTAAATTAAAAAAAAAAAAAAAAGACCAGGGGAATTTTCTCCATGTACTAAAATCAGTATAAATTCATATTAGTTGATACACAATGTTTGAAGGTAGCTTATTTGAATTTTGTGGCCCAAATTACAACATTAGTATCGCCTGTAGCCATCTCTTGGTAATTAGAAGTTCTGTATAAAAGCTACAATGAAATGTGCTATATTATAAGTTCGAACAACAAACATCTCCCGCCCCGCCATCACCCCCCAAAAAAAAGAACAGTATAGATGGGTGGATGTTGTGGAAATGAATCCCATTCCATCGTATATTAATTATAGGAAGGTCGTACGTCGGGAATAGGGGGGAAGCGTCTGGCGGCTGGTAGGGTTGTGTTACTATATGATAAGCAGGGCAGGGCCGTTGTGGTAGATTTTTATTCATTAGCTGTTACAAGAGCAAAGTCTGCCCTACCAAAGAGGAGCACATGCATATTGAAAATCCCTTTCATCTCTACCACACGCGTTAGCCCTCCAACTTGCCCTCTTTACCTTTCATCATCTCGCCAAGTATTATCTCCTTGCTTCTAGATTATGTTTTACCTTCCACACATAATTCATACCTGTTTTATATACCCGTGTATATATACCTGACCTCTTAACACTCAACAATTTTCATTCATAAAATTCTAACTTTTTTGTTTTGTTTTTTTAACTTCCTTCTCAGTTCCCTGCCACATTTAAACTCTCTCCACTTCCGTAAAGGTTTACATAAACTCTATATAACTTCATTTTTATTCATAAACATTGTCTGCATACTTCCATATAAAATTTTAAGTATGCATCGCTTAATGATTTACTTACTAGTTGGCGCTGAAGTCTTCAGTTAATCAGCTCTTTTCCTTCCACAGTATTTAATTGGCAACTATCCTACGCCTTTATTGTCTATCTCCTTTTATCGACCATCATTAGTCGCACCCTAAATGATCAAGCTAAATTTCCGATTTCGTCCGGGTTTGTCTTTCATTACTGTAGTAGATGTTTAAGGGGATTGGATGGAAGAGAAAAACTTACAGTGAGATATGTAAGAATTTTTTGAATACTGTTTATATTGATAAAAACACTGCAAGGACTTTATGCTGCGTATAATTTAGAGAAAAGTTTGTAGCATTAGTAGAGAGTGACAAATTGACTGCCAAAGTGACGGTATGAGAACGATGGTCGTTGAGTGTTGATGGTTGTTTATATGGCCTCTACTCTCTTTAACTCCTTTTTCCCGAGCCCCAGATATGCTTGTTAGACTTGCTCCCTCTGGAAACTACTGGTGAGAGTTATGTCAAGGCAAATGTAACGAAATAAAGTCATAGCAATGGCAAAGTGGTTCCAGCCAGCTGCTATCTTCACAAAGGATGGCAGGAATAAAAAATAATTTATAACTAGTGGCCTAGCCGGCCACTATCTTCAACACAAGGCCGCGGCCAAAAAACAAAGCCCCTTTACAATACAAGGGTCAATACTTTACATCAAAGCAAGCACCGATAAAGCTGGCCACTGACCTAAATCACTGGTCACCGAACTAACCAAGGTCGCACAAGGTCGCACACTAGGACCAGATGTCTTAGTGTGAGTGTTGCTAACACTAATATAAATTTGCCCCATTGGATAGGGGATGATTATACTTCAGTACGTCTTATCATTATTATGTACCAGTACGTCATTAGAGTATCATATACGAGTACATCGTTCCTGTACATACGAGCAGCAGTTCCGCGTCCCTATACAGGTTTTACTTATACTTATTCTTCATAGTTGTGCATCTTAGTTTGTTTATTTTATTCATTTTAAATTATTTGTTATTTTAACTTTAAATTATCTAAGTATTTCATGTTAATAGTTACCATTTTCTCACATTTAAATTACTGTAAAAATATAGTCTATTTTTATAAATTCAGTGTTAGTAATTCGTGCTCTAACCTCCAAAATTATCTAAACTAACTTCCGCCCCCTTCAAGACATCTACTACATACCACAGGAATCACAATAAAAGATTCCACTACACAAGACATCCATTATTAAGTTAGGTTGCATTACTAAATTCATGTACCATCTACTGGTAGTCCCAAATGTCAGAGTGTCCCAAATGTGTCTCAAATCACTTCGCGGTGAACTTTACCATGTCAATCTCCCTCTTCACAAAAATTGTTCCAGTAATTTTAATTTGGAAGTATAAGGGCCATAAAAATAAATAATTACAATGATGAACAAAAGAAGTATTTCATTAAGAAAAAAAATCTGGCGTGAAACACACGCACGCATTTTCTTACTGAAATTTACACATTAATAATTGAAACTCTAATTCAAATTTATAATTTTTACACAGTATTTATTTGTCTTCAATATTATATCATTGAAAGAATAATCACTTTTAAGTGAGTAAGTATAACCATATTTTCAAGTGAAAAGTGACATTCCAGCCCACCAAACCCCTCTAACATCACATTTCTTGTAATGCAAAGTTTCTTAAAAGTGATAGGTCTCTGTATATATAGATACTATACTAAGTTTTGTGAAATCCGTTGTTATCTTTATGGAAAGAATCGTAGAAAACAGAAAATACAGCATAGTAAAATAGGACATATCCTCACTGAATTTCTTCATACTCGGAAATTTAGTAAAATATTTTATCGTAATTGACATTATAATATATATAATAGAATCGAGTAATAAACTGAAATGGCACTTAATAGGGAAGCATAATCCTATCCCTTCTCTAAATCCCATGAGATTTTCCGGGAAAATTTTTCAAATGAATGTAAATGGTCTATATAGAGATAGATTGTTGTTGGGGATTATCGCACTGCGACCTGAAAGACCAATTGTGCCCCCCGGAGCTTTCTCAGTGTACTGCCGGATACCAAGCAGTGTTCTCTAGCTAAAGACAACACTGCTCATCACTGGACAGTGAGTTGTAGAGGCTTCTAGCAAAAGAGGAGGCAGCATGCTGGATTCGAACCCGAATCCTCTGCGTTGCAATTCCAGCGCACTACCTCTGAGCTAATCCCTTCCTTCTCCCTTGGCTTACGCCAATCAACTGGGGACGGGGACCCTAGTTTGTTTACTGTGTTTGTCCTTGTCTGTAAAGTGTAGAGTATAAATATAGTTTAAATGTATTGTGTACTGTCTGAAGAAGTGCATGGAGAACTGAGCTGTGGTTACCCATGAGGTTGCTACTCCCCAAGTAACTGCATGCAACAGATATCCCTTGCGGGCAAAATGGTGTATATACAAAGTTTAAATAATATCATTAGAAAATATGATAATTTGAAATTAAATGACAAAAAGTCCATTAAATGTAATATTAAAACACTTTATTATACAGTATCCCGCTTTTGACTTGGAAACCAGGTAATTCTCATGATAACACAACTAGATAAGAATTTAAGGTAATTATGTTCAAATCTAGATGTGTTATCTTGAGAATGATCTCGAGCAACCAGGTCGAGAACTCGATACTGTATAATAAAGTCTTTTATACATATTACTAGTTGAGAAAGAGGTTCAGAGAGCGCGCCATCATCGCAACGCGACTGCGTCTGTCTATTTCTGCCAACCTCGCGAAACGCTCGGAATTTCCTGTTTTAGTGGGAACTTCGGAGTAGAAATAATATATAAATACTCTTATATAGAAATGCAACGTTAAGTAAAAATTTCAAGACAATCCATCGACTACTTTTCGAGTATTGCGGCCACAAACACACGGATGCTGAATTTATATATATATATATATCAGGACCTTTTGTCATTTATTTTCAACTTTCATATTTTTTAAAAAGTTTTCAAGTGCAATAAACAAAACAAATTTGTAGTGTTAATAATGGGTGACATCCTAGTTTATGCTATGAATATATTCAGAAGAATATAATTTGTGTTGTTTTCGATAAACTCGCCACAAAAATAAATCAAAAAGTTTATTCAGTAATGTAAACTTCTGGTTGAAGATTTTGACTAAAACCTCATTGTCGGGTCCCCTACAGCACTTAAACGCTTTTATACAGCTTGAACTATCTGCGATTTTCCGTTGTTTTAATGCTCTCCTCCACAACCACAGAATAAAATTTTTTCAAACTGAGGGAAAACTGATTTCGAAAATTTTATAAGAACACAATAATTTCTTTTATCAATGGTAAGAGAAAGTAAAAATACTGCTTTTTATAAACTGAAAAAAAATGAAGGAATAATTTTAAGATATTATTTTTTTTTATCGAAACACTTTTTTTATTTATTATATTTTATAACTTTATTATTATTGTTTATCTAGAATAATGAAATGTGTAAGATGATGGGCGTGGAAAGAACAGTTTAAAGGTGATAACAGAGAAAAGAATGCGGTTATAGAGTTATGCTCTCCCTTGGGTGTCAGGGCATATTAGCGTAGAAAGAAATGATATGGCCGAAATTCTGGCAAGTAAAAGCAAGAGTAATTCCTTTCATAAGGCCGGAATTCTTTTGTGAGATAAGAGACCAATCTCTTCAAGGACAGCAGAAAAAAAAAGGAGCTAGTCAAGAGAGCATACCTCTGGAGAACTACGTAATCGTGTTTTTTTTTTTTTTTTTAAATATAGAGATAAACATACCGCCGTCAGGTCCCACAGATTTCACTGAAATGAAATTTTGCCCCCAAAAAAATGTTTCAAATTCTATTTCTGGGTTGATTATTTCAACTTTTCACACCAAATTTTTGGGTCGTTTTCGAGGGAATTACAAAAAAAAAAAAAAGAAGAATATTCAAGTAAAACCGATTTTCCACAAATTTGGGATTCTGACAATCTTTTACTCTACCTAAATTACTGTTACCCATGGCGCAATAGCCCAAGGCTTGGCATTTTTCAGTCTTGAATTGCCAGGTGAAAAACACCCGACTTTTGTTATTTTATTTGTAACCTAGTATTTAATTACTTCCTTAAGAAGCAATTACCAATCTGTTTTTAAAAATACTTGACTTTTTTTTTTTACTGGATTTCTCGATTTCTTTATTTTGTAGGCTATTAAGAAGGTATGGGTTAAAATAATAAATATACTAATAATACAATAAATAAAATATATATATATAATATAATAATAAATATAATAATGTATAATAATAATAATATATATATAAATATAATAATAATTTATCTAATATAAATATAATATAATATAATAATAATAATAAATATATTATAATAATATAATTATCTAATATAATATAATAATAATATAATAATAATATAATATAAATATAATAATATAATTTATCTAATATACTATAATATATATAATAAATAATATAATATATATATAATAATTAATAAAATCTAATATAAAATATAATAATATATAATAATAATATATAATCTAAAATAATATATAATATCTAATAAAATATAATATATAATAAATATAATATAATATATAATATAATAATATAAATACTATATAATATAATAATATATAATAGAATAATATAACTATAAAATAGAATAATATAATTTATCTAATATAAATATAATAATATATAATAATAATAATATAATATAAATATAATAATATAATTTATCTAATATAAATATAATAATAATAAATAATAAACAGGCAGTAGATAGAGTGGCTAATGAGGCGTCTAAGAATGGTTTTAAATTCTCTAAGACTAAGACGGTGTGCCTACACTTCTGTCGTTTAAGGCAAAACCATAGTCCCCCATAATTGTTATTAAATGGCACATCGATCCAATATAAAGCAAGTATCCGTTTCCTGGGCCTCATATTCGATACTAAGTTAAACTCACAGGATCACATAGATTATACCTATAAAAAAGCAAGGAGGACTTTCGATATTCTAAAATTTCTAGGTAGTTACAAATGGGGAACGGAGTGGGAAATTTTAAAACGCATTTTTACTATACTTACCCGTTCCAAACTAGAATATGGAGCGCCAGTATATAGCTCAGCGCGTAAGTCACGCCTGTTTTCACTAGACAGAGTTTATAATGGAGGAATTAGATTATGGATAGGCGCCTTACGAACTGGTCCTTTACAAAGCCTTTATGTAGAGTCGGGGATGCTGCCTCCTCAACTTAGAAGAGAACAGCTCACTCTGACCTACATCGCCGGAATATGGGGAAAGCAATTTCATAACTTATTTCCCACCTTATTCGAGAGCCCACATGAATAAGATTTCCGTCAACAACGCACGCGGACGCGACCCCCGGGGGTCCGAGCTAAAGAGCTACTAGACGGGGAGGGAATAGAATTAGGTCCAGTGGAGGGATGGGGCTTTGACCTTCCCCTCCTGGTTCCTACCCTCTGCAAGCGTCCGTATGGACCTGGCAATCTATAAAAAATAGGAAATACTACCCGTCGTCTGCAGACAAAAACTATTAGAAATCTTAAACTTTTATTACGATTCCCGACCTGTATATACAGACGGGTCTAAAATAGGCGATTGCGTGGGAAGTGCTGTGTACACAGAAGGAGTTACCATTAGTTGGACACCCCCGCATTATGCATCTGTGTACACGGCTGAAACATTTGCTATTTGCCAGGCCCTAGAATTAATCGAGAAAAGCCATTTTAAAAAATCTCTTATATTGACGGGCTCATTAAGGGATGAATTCTCGACAGACCCAATGGTCCTAAATATCTACAGGTTACTGCTGCAATTAAGCGCATGTGGTCCATTGGCCGTCACCCATTGGTGATGTTCGCCTGGGTTGCCGGGCCACATTGATAATGAACATTGGTAATGAACGGGCGGACGAGGCGGCCAAACAAGCCGCTTCTACACAAACAGATGCTGTCACCCCAGCACGTCCCACTGGCCTATAAATATATATGAAACAAATTATTATGGGGACGCTAATAACCACAGTAGTTGATGCGCCCCCCCCAAAAAAAAAGAAAAAAAAAATGTCTTTAGATAGGGTTTTATAAATACTGTGGTTGTATTGTAGAGAGAAACTAGCATGCTATTCCGAATAAAATATAAGTACGGAACGTTATTCTGTTCAGATTGTATTAGATGCTCTTCAGTTTACACTAAACTTGGTAAACATGTGAAAAGATTTGGGCCAGCCAGGCTCTGCCACGCTATTTCAGCAGACGCTATCGTATCGTTCACAGCCACCACAGATATTCTCCTCCTCCCTCTACGCTCCCTCCTTCTGTGTTTACTAGCTTAGCCAGTAACCTTTCCGAGAGTGGTTGCTTGTTACTTCCAGACATCATATATTATTCAAACTATTCCTCTAAGCTCACAACTATACGTTCCACTTACAACCCTTCTTATCTTTTTATTTTTAACATTTCATTCATCTCATTTAGAAAATGAAATCTTGTATTAAGTATAAATATTTACACAAGACTTATTGTGCTCAAGTTTTATTTACATAATTATTTAAAGTATAATTTATTGATTATATTGTTTAGTTTGAATAAATAAATTTTTATTTACGAATGTAGAATTTCTTTTTCTTTTTTTTTTTGTATTTTCTTCCATGGAAGATGAAAGTATTGCTATCTTATTAAATTTTATATATTCTCAAAAGTTTGAGGTCCCTTAGGAAGGGGAAAAATTTGGTATGAAACACTCACACTACTTCTTCTTACTCCTAATAGTACAATTATATATAAACTAATCATTTACACTGCCGTAAAATCAATTTGGGGAGGGGGGGGGGGGTATTTCAAAAATAAGAATGATAAGTTAGCAATTTTACAGTTCCTAAGTTTTGAATTTATTTATTTATTTTTATTGATATTTACACCTGTTATAAGTATAACCATAGTAAATTTGTATAATTGTGGACAATTAATAGAAACCGAAGCTGAGTGAAGTAACTCAGCAGTGAAACTCCAATTTACTCAATAAGTAGATCATGAGGACACTGACGTATTAGTATTCGAGTAGAATTTATAGATTAGTAAGGGATACAAGTTCACGGACAAGAGGATTGACATGAGAGGGGGATAAACTGTTGTGAAATTTGTTGTAACGGAATAGGATTTCTTGACAGTCGTATGGTATATTTAAGTCTGTATGGATTGTATGGTTGGAGACAAAGAAAGGAGTTGAAATGATTTTGCGGAAGATTTTGGATTGGAGTGTTTGGATACTATTATAATTAGATCGTTTGGTTGAATCCCACAGTTCTGAGCAGTAAGCCCAAATAGGTTTAAGTATGACTTTGTAGATTAGCAGTTTGTTGGTAAGTTTTAGATTAGATCGTTTGTCTAGTGTAATGGAAGAAGCAAATGGGGAAAAATTGAAATAATTTTGGAAAATATATTTTATTTTAAGAAAATTATTATTTGTAAGGAAAATGCAAGTTGGCTGGCAAAAGCGTGAACATCCAGGTACATGACTACCGTACAAGAGAGGTCGGGGAACTTAGTCAGCATTGTCTTTTATCCCTTCTAACAATCATACATAAAGGGCAGGATTTTAACTACCAAGAAGGAGCATTCTTTCACCAGAGTTGTCTGATCGTCTAAATTCGACATTCAACCAGCATATGTGCCTCAGAAGTCGCTCTCTTAACTTCAGTGCCCATTATAAGTGTTTAGCATTTAATCTAGCAGAACAATTGATTCCATATATAATAATGTAAGCATATTATTGTGATATTGTTAAAGTTATGTAATTCTTTTAAAGTTAACATATTTATTATAATCTAGAGGTGTCTTCTTACTTATTTCTTAATACTTCTTTTATCTTTTTAAACATACATACACAGAAGCCCTTTTATAAAAACGGTCTTGCTACAATACTACAAACAGACAACAACGTATCTCACCAATAACATTACACAAGGAATCGCATCAGCATTTTGTAATGTTGAAGTAGTGCCTGGCTTTTAAAAATCTGGTATGCGGATTCCAGGTGAGGCGTCGGCCAAACGAACTTCTTGAACTGGGGAGTAAGGCGACATTGTCATAATAAACTGGAGCAGTAGTGAGTCGTCGGTGAGTGAAAAAAAAGAAAAATGGTTTTGCTCTTTTCACCACTGATTTTGGATTTCCCCATTTGTTGAAGTAAATTCTGGTGAGACTGTAGATTGTGTGTTACAATTACGGGATCTTTATGTGTAGCAAAGAATGGCGGTATCATCAGCGAATGTGTAGAGAGTGGGCGATATATGGCATATCAGCTGGATAAATGGAGTAAAGAACGGTTTCAAATATACTTCATTGAGGAACACCAGCAGATATAGAATGGAAATTTTTAAATTAAATTTTGTAAATCTATTTTTAAGTAAATTTATGAATAAAATTTAAGTTTTATTTTACCAAAACAATTTGTTTAAAATTTATAAAATTCTCTGAAAAATTACAACCTTAGATTTCCTTCTTGTGGACTTCAATGTCATCACATTCTAGCATTATCTGTTTTTTTTTGCAAAGAATTAATATGGTCCATGTTTCAGGAAAATATTTCAATATAATACTCAAATCATCTACAGTAGGAGTAAAAAAGGACCAGATTTTTTGTTAACGTATTTTGTATGAAACTGTTGAATGCAATTTGGATTGTTATAGTATTCTCATATATATTTTTTTTTTTTCACCAGAGAAAGAGAATAACCATTAAGAGTTTATTCCCCATTCCTTCTCACATTCCATATACACTTATAACGTTTCTTTATTGTTTGTCTCTTACATAGATTGTAAAAAAGTAGAACACGCCCTAGAGACTTCTTATTTTATACTTTAAAAGATGAATATGTGGTACGTAAAGAAAAGGATTTAATATATTTCTCTACGTTTCCCTAATGTAAACCTACCTTTTTCATTCCATGGAAACCAGTAAATATTATTACAGGTAAATATATAATACTCAAAAGAGAATAAAATCTGGTGATGAACTATATTTACATTTTATAACAATAAACTTTTATTGCAATTAGTGAGTGCATTGATAGAAATTTTCATTAAACTCTTAAATTCTTTTTTTTTTTTTTTAGAAACGCTTTCAACATAGGTGGTACATGTTGGTTAGCACCCTCAAAGCGTATAGTCATTTGAAATATCAGAAAGATTCCAGAAATCAACTCATTAACATTCAATAAAACAAAAAAAAATGCTACGTCACAACTTCTTTATTAAATCCAAAAATTAAATGTGCCATAAAAGAATGGTTTGAAATAAAAGTGATTCATTTATTATATATCTGAGATATCTGTGCATTATAGCTTTTCACGTTTAAAGAGCATTGTTAAAGTGGTTTTTCAAGAAAATATATAAAAAAAATCAAAAACCAATTTGGGTAAAGCTAGGAAAAGATCACGCACATTTCAAAGTTATATCCTGTATCAAAATATGGGAGATATATTAAAGAGGTAAAGCTTATAAAACATATGTCAACTATTATTATCTACCCCAAAAAAAAATGTTATTTTTCAAAATAAAGACATTCTTATTTTTCCAGAAACAAAAATACAAATACACTACATTTGGCCCGTCTCTCCTACTATGGTAGGATAATAAATGACGCACCATAGGTAGGAGACCTCTCCTCTGTGAAGGTAACATGGTTGATCGACATGAACCATTGTAAACACTATGTCTACGAGTCCAACTTTAACGACAGCTGGAAATCTTTCATTTCAATTGCAATTAATAAAAGTTTTGGGTTTTTGCAATAAAAAAACAATGAACCAGTTTACAGCCTTTCAAAATCTTTTTTTTTTTTTTTTTATTCAAATGTTAATATTTAACATTCTGTCCTATTTCTTACGTACGTTTCGGCATTGTACTTGCCATTATCAAAGGTTATTTTATAATTTATAAACGAACAGTACATTATTTGTAAAGAAGTTAAATAATTACAATGAAATTAAAGTGCCTATTGTATATATCTAATATAATATAATACTGATATATTTGTCCACAAATTTCTAAAAACTCACCTTGTATGCGTTTTATGGTAGTTTAGAAATAATACAGATTGTTGAAAAAGTTTAAATTGTGAGTTATATTTATATGGATTATACTGCCTTTATGTTAATGTGGTATAATTTGCTCCAGAAATGGTAAATCGTGTTGTATTATTATATGTTATTTAATTTTTTAAAACATTTTTTTTTTGGTGCACTATGTGGTTCTATTTGTTTATTCAAATAACTGAATGCTTCATTATTTTATGTTAGGCCTGTAAGTGCAAAAGTAGAAAATATTGTAATTATTTAACTTTTTACAGATAATGTACTGTTCGTTTTAAATTATAAAATAAGTTTTGATAATGGCAAGTACAATGCCGAAACGTACGTAAGGAATAGGACAGAATGTTAAATATTAACATTTAAATAAAAAAAAAGATTTTGAAAGGCTGTAAACTGGTTCATTGTTTTTTATTGTAAAAACACAAAACTTTTACTAAAAGAAGATAATACACAGCCAATATATATATAATAAATAATCCAAGATTGCAATTAATATAGTATATAAAAATTACTAAGCGTTATGAAAATTCAGGTAATCACCAGATATATAGCTGATGCGTATAAATGTTCGCAGAACACAGAAGAACACACAAAATAACAGAAGAATTTTGCAATACGTTTGCTTCTAATCTCTCTACTCCTTGACTAACTTCCATGACGCCACGTGGTGGCAAACAAGAGAACCAAAGCCTGCGTCTTTTCTCCTACCCCCGTCATCTCTCCTAGCTTTATCCTATATAAATTTTGAGTTAAATTTTAACAGATTTTGTTCAAATTTGAATAATTCTAGTATGCTTTAAATGTAACTTAATATTATCTATACTAGATAGAACAAATACATTATACCCAGGTACTACTTTAGAGGAAAGCTTAAACGTTACTGTTCCCCCTTCCCACAGAACCACTCAAAATGGATTTTTCTGGAAAAATATTTAAAGTGATAGGCATTTATGAGTGAAAAAATATATATTTATTGCTTAAAAATGTATACACTTTATAACAATAGAGTTTGACGTTAATATAAGTTGGATATATGACTGTAAAAAATAATAGAAAGTTAAAACAAAACTAACAAAACTTAAACAAAATATTTCTACAAATATACATTATATGAACCGTATAAAGGTAATAGAGGAACATAAATAATATACTCATGTCAAAAGTTAAAAAAAAAAAAAAGAAAAATTAAAAATGCCCTCATAAAGAAATCAGAAACCTGTAATGACATAGCAATGTCAAGCGGTTCCAGCTTTTATTATTACCTTCACAAAATATAACAAAAAGAAAGAATAATTTATAACTAGTGGCCTCAGCCGGCCGCTGTGCCTTTTTCAATACAAGGGTATCAAAGACAAGCACCGATAAAAACCTTTTTTTATTAAACAGAAGCCGCCTGGCCTTTTCAAGGCTACTGGTCTTTGAAAATCACCGATGGGCGACCAAATCTGGCCACTGACCTAAATCACTGGTCACCCACCTAACCAAGGTCGCACGCTAGGAGAGATGTCTTAGTGTGAGAATTACTTACACATCTGACAGTGTGTGAGTAATACTAATATAAACTTCGCCTCACTGGAGGTAGGGGATCATTCATCATTCATCGATCATTATTAGTACACAAGTAACATCAGTATATCAGTATTATTACATCAGCAGTTATACTTGAGTTCAGAGCGCGTCCCTATACAAGGTTAAATATATAATTATTTCATAGTTGTGCATATTAGTTATTTATTTTAATCATTTAAATTATTTGTTAATCTATAAACTAACTTCCGCCTATTAAATCCCTCTTCAAGACATCTAACTTCATACCTCAGGAATCACGACAATCGATTCCACTACAAACCCAATTGAATATTAGTGTTATTTAAACCAACAATAAATGAGATAAATAAATATTTATTCATTTATTCACAGGCAATGCCTTTATTTACAATTGAAAAATGCATAAAAATTAAAAATGAGTTATTTATAATAAACACTGAATTCATTAAAATGATATGAAGTATGATAGAAACAGGATAAAAAAAATATAATAAAAAT
The DNA here is from genome assembly GCA_011037195.1 of Triatoma infestans. NCBI lineage: Eukaryota > Metazoa > Arthropoda > Insecta > Hemiptera > Reduviidae > Triatoma > Triatoma infestans. The sequence goes on from JAAEAF010002002.1 coordinate 19,564, forward strand.
GTATTGATATAAAAAAACTACTAAGAACGGTTATTATCAATAAGTATTAAAATAAAAGAATAGTATATAAAAAAAAAAAAGAAACGAAACTAAAAATTAACAATCAGCTTAAGACTTAAAATTATTGAAACAAATGTAATTTATACTTAAAAAATCTGGTGTGAAACACACTCACACAACTTTGTGTTACATCAGTTCTCAATATTTGACAAATTTTATAGTTTATTTACCAAATTGAATGAAATTCGTCGAAAACAGTAAAAGCGCACTTCTGGTTTACGAATTTTCTTGAAACTCGAAATTTTTGGCCATCTATTTATTTCTAATTAATTTTGTTTTGGATGATAGAATTGTATAATCAACTATGATAGCACTTTAGATGAAAACCTAACTCCACCCCTCTCCTAAAAGTCCCCTTAAATGAATTTTCCCAGAAAAATATTTTAAATAAACTTTGTAGATCTTCCTATGTACAGTTTCTATAGGAAGTTTCAAGAAAATCGTCGTAGACATTTTTTGAGAAAATCGAGAAAAAGTGAAAACAACATTTAGTAAAATGGTAATGTAAACACACTTCCGGGATTCCACCTCTCTTTGTGGAGGTGAAAACCAAGCAATGAAAGCCTGTTATAGAATTAAACAGGCAGGTTTTTGGCAGGGTAAGCGATATGGTCATTCTACCATTTATCGTGAGATGCTTTTAAGGATTCCTATTACAGGTTTCCCTTCTGATAGGAATTTGAAGACTTTTGTCTTTGGTCATTCCTACAGGGTTAGGTTGCCTTCTAGGGAAGATTGGTTAACCCTGGGTCCGTCTGGTGTGATTCCGGAGAACTATCTCCGATGCTACACGGACGGTTCCAGGATGGATGGTAGGTCTGGGGCTGCCGTCTATTTTGAGACGGGAGATCATTTGGTAGCGCCTCTTGGTGAGTGGGCCACCGTTTTCCAGGCTGAGGTTTATGCAATTCTTTGCTGTATTTTGGATGAGATGGTGCGTAACACTAATTTAAATGGTGTTTGTATCTGCTCGGACAGCCAGGCTGCGCATCCTTGCGGATGAGTGCAGTGGGTTGTCGGCAGTATAAAATGCTGATTGGGGGCCCAGACGGAGCTTTGAGTAGCGGGGTCCGATGTCTTTCACGGACCTCCCTCAGACATCTGGTTGGAATCCTCACTGGGCATTGTGGTTTAAGGAGACATTTCTATATAATGGGACTCGTGCCTCACCACTTTTGTAGAGTTTGTGAGACTGAGGAGGAAACACCCATGCATCTGATGACGAATTGTTTGGGTTGTGAGGAGATTAGGTTTAGGACCTTCGGCCGGAGTAGGATATCGGTAGAGGATCTTAAGCTGTGTCCTTTTAAGGTTTTGGTCCGATTTGTTCGGTCTGTGGTGAAACTTAGATGGTTAAAACCTGGGCCTGGATTTTCATTCTAGTCCCAGTGGTTGTTATTCTTTAGGGGTAGCTATATGGGCCTGGGAGGCTTTGGATAGCGTAGGGTTTGCCCTCCCCTTTTGTGGATAATAATAAACGCACTTCCGGTTATCTGATGTTTTTGAATCTCGGAATTTCAACAACATATTCAATTCTAATTAACATAGATGATAGAATTGGTTAATAAACTGAAATAACACTTTGGATGAAAATCTAACCCAACCCCTTCCCAATAACTACCCTTAAATGAATTTTTCCAGAGAAACGTTTCAAATAAAAGGGGTAGCTGTTTGTACGTCTAGTTGATATAACAAGTTCAAAGAAAATCGTCTCCCATTTTTGAGAAGATCGCGAGAAAGTAGAAAAAAAAAACACTCAGTAAAGTGGTACTTCCGGTTAAGGAATTTTGACAAAAAACGTGCTGTCGGATTCCATGGTGACACCTAAACGGAATATTAAGTTTGAACTTTCTACGATTTTTCGTTTTTGAGCTATGCTGTTCACATACACACACACACACAGACTATTTGCTAAAAACCACTTTTATGGACACAAGGGACCTTAAAACGGATATTTCTGGTGAGAACTCGATATCGAAAATTTGAGTACGAGAAAGTAAGAGAGTAAGAGAAAGTAAAAAACAGAATACTACCAAACAATTTCTTACTTTATATTCCAACAAATTTGTCAGGAAACGATTGAGAAGATTTAACATTATTTTAAACTTAATGTAATGAATTCTAGTTTGAATCGTAGAAGAAAGCCAGTAAATATTAGTACACCCATATCTTTAAGTAAGCAAATAATAATAAAGAAAATAAAGTTATATACGTGAATATTATACTATATATATATATTTTATATACGAGTATATAATGTTTACAAGTATTATCCTAATACACAAATCACTAGAAGGGGGCGTAACCCTTGGGGAGCAGCCCATGTCCACGCTCTCTCTCTGTGTCCATTTCAATCCCATCCAGTCTCAACTTCACTACTGACCTAACAACTCTACATTTGAAACTGGAATAAATTTTAGTTGTGGTGTTGGCCGGCAATAAGCAAATACATGGGAGGCTATAGGGAGTAGGCAGGACAAGTTGCCAATGAATTAACTAAAACAAAACATCAATCAAGTGTTTCCATCATTGAAATAACCCTACCAAAACCGTAGTCGCTTCTAACTATTCTCTGTACTCTCTCGTACGGTCGGTCGGTCTATTTCATTCGCTGTATCAACGTTTATATTTAACATTCAACCAACATTTTACATTCTATCTAAATTTAAATTTGTATATGGCAAATTTAAATAGAACAATATAAAATCAAGTTAAATGATAATTGAAATTAAAATTTTATTTAACTATGTTAAGGGATTAATTTCTATTTTTTTCTTATAAAATCCACTTTAATAAATATTTATTTATTTTCGTATTATTTTGTTTTTTAATAGAATTCTTTATATTTTTAAAATTGAATAGCATTTTTACTTTCTCTTTCTCCTAGTAAAAGGAAGTATTGCGATCGTGTCAGATTTGCGAAATTGAATTTAAATGTTTTGAACTTCCGAGAGTACTAAAGCACCTTCCTGCGATTTTACGTTTCAAACAGAATAACTTTTGTTATAATATTATTATCGCATCTGTTAAAATCAATTAACCAAAAATGCGACTTTATTGAATGTAGTATTTCTTCATTTTTTTCAAAAATCGTTCTTTAAATTCCGAACTACTTTAATGCCTTAAATATGTATCACATTTATATATTGTAATAGGATCCGATGTGAGGGATCCAAAGCAGAGAGAGAGAGAGAGTGAGAGAGACAGTCTCACTCACTAGTTTAGGCCAGACTAGAGTGGGAGAAACTATTTATAAATAGAGCTGTGCCAACCATAGAAGGTAGTTTACCGACAGTCTTGCAGCTGTGTACGTAGGATGTGTTGGATAATTATCCGTCCACGCAATCTACGAATGATTCAATGGATGAGGTGTCCGTATCCTCCATCCAAGCGTACACATTCCCAAGACATTCCAGGAATGTTTCGCAAATTGATGAAGTCTGCATTGGTTGATTCCATCAAACAGATTGAAGTTTTTTGTAATACATCCGGAATTCTTGTACTAAGTACAATGTCCTCAAGAAGAGCTCTGTCTTTAAGAGATTCAGACGAAGTTTCTTCGCTGGAATTACATCCTCTTCTTTTAGGTTTATTGGGCTCGGTGGAGCTGTTGTCATACATTTCTGACGTTCTGGGGGTCTTGACTATCTTCACAAATACAAGTTTTGCTTGACAATTTAAACAGATAGAAAAAAATTAATAGAATTTAATCTGGTAAATATATAAATATAGTTATCTCTCTATATAGAGATAATTATAAAGAGACTGTACACAATCACTATTGAAATAAATAGACTGAATTTTCTCAAAAACAACTATAAACCTATCAACTTGAGGTACTAACTGAAAAGATACACAAAAATATCATATTTATTGCAACATTTTTTCCAGAAAAAACAACAAAATTCTTAATATGTAATGTTACAAATGAGGATGGTCCAATGTCAGTGGCGCTGTTTCTAGACTGAAATCTTTAGTCCATCTACTATTGTTTGGCTGGGTACTTACGCCTCCCATACCTATTCTGAGTCCAATAAAGTGGTTTTTAGAAAATCGTCTGCATATATTATATATATGTGTGTAGCAGCAACCAAAGAGAGTAGAGAGAAGAGAAACAAACCCAACCACTCTCTCGGACTGGAGTGAGAGAAACTGTATAAATGCCAGTGACGGACAGTCCACGGGCATACAGTTCAACATAGTTCATACTACTGAGTTCATACAGCCAATCACTACATGTCATTACCCATTTTCTACTCTACCATACAAGTATCATTACAAGTGTAAAGTCCAGGCAGACAGTGTCACTCATTATTATTATTATACATAGTTAACCAGTGTTAACACTGTCTTCTTATTTCATCAACCAGACAAATTCTCTCCACCTAACTCATCCATTATATTGGTGGCAGCGGTGGGATAATACCCATCATCAACTGTCTGGTCAGTACTGATGCAGCCTATATAACGGCTTAAAGCAACAGCTTGCGCGATATTTTTTCCAGATCTATGCTCAATATAAAAATCATATTCGCTTAATTTAAGCGACCATCTATATAATTTAGATATGAGGGTCTTTTAGATTCTTGAACCACTGTAGAGCTGAGTGGTCCGTAATTATTTTAAGCCTGTACCCGTAAATTATCTGACGATACTGTTTGCAGCCAAAGAGAATAGAGGATGATGTATCAGCAACCAAAGAGAGTAGAGGGAAGAGAAACGAACCCAACCACTCTCTCGGACTGTAGTGGGAGAAACTTTATAAATACAGTGACGGACAGTCCACGGGGATATAGTTCAACACAGTTCATAACTACTGAGTTCATACAGCCAATCACTTACGTGTCATTACCCATTTTCCACTCTATCATACAGTAACATTACAAATGTAAAGTCCAGGCAGACGGTGTCACTCATTATTATTATTATACATAGTTAACCAGTATTAGGCCGCCTCCCATCACCTCTAGGCATGATCGTAATAACCAGAGATTGATCGAGGAAATCAAGGCGGACTATCTTCTGGGGATGCCAACGGATAGGATGGTTCCTAAGTATTTCTTCGTAAGGAACTTCCATATTGTTATACCGAGCAGAGGCGAATGGGGCTGTGACCCACCCCTGTTCGGTAACTCGATCTGGTACACAGATGGATCCAAAACTCCGACTGGGGTCGGAGCTGGGGTCTACGGGGGCAGGCCTAAAGTTAAAATTAAGGCCAGCCTAGGGAAGTACGCCACGGTCTTTCAGGCTGAAGTCGTGGCGTTAAAACTCTGCGCTAGGGAGATTATAAGGCAAAGTATAGTGGGTAGTAGAGTGGCCATATACTCCGACATTCAGGCAGCCCTGAAGGCACTTTCCTCACACCAAATAGTCTCAAGACTGGTGTGGGACTGCCTACTTGCCCTCACCGAGGTGGGTACTCGGAATAAACTGACACTCGCCTGGGTGCCGGGACATGCGGGGTTCCTGGGCAATGAGAGGGCGGATGCCCTTCAGCGGCTTGTCCAGGAGTCTCATTCAAACTTCTATCAGGGGTTGGATAGAAGATCAGCGTCTGCGTTGGTGAGAGGGAACACCAGGACAGAGGCAGGCAAAGCTCTTCATTAAAAGACATTCGCCTAAATTTACCAGAGACCTACTGAGCCAAACCCGAAGGGATATAAGGTTAATTGTGGGTCTACTAACAGGGCATTGTAAGCTGAATAGACACATGCACCACCTACAACTTGCGGATAGTGCGGTATGCCGTTTCTGCAAGATAGAGGAGGAGACGCCGGCGCACATCCTTTGTGAGTGCGCCGGCCTGGCGAGGATTAGGTTTCTTCAATAGGGGACAGGCAATCCCGAAGCTGGAAGCTTCATGACGGAGCCACTCTCAGCTTTGCTAGGATTGATTAGGAGGGCAAAGCTGGGGGGGGTGTTCTGTAACTTAAGGGGATCCACAATAGACCTCGACTTGTAGGTCGCAGTGGAATGAGGCTCCCCCTCCTCGCTTCTATTCTAACCAGTATTAACACTGCCTTCTTATTTCATCAACCGGACAAATTCTCTCCACCTAACTCATCCATTATAATGTGTCTGTGTGTGTGTCTCGATGTAAACAAAATATTGCCAAAAAAAAAACAACGAAATGTTGCAGCAAAGCTCAAACTTGGTATTCTGGTTAGAGTCTACCACCGCACCAGACACGAAGATTTCGAGCAAAATCAATCAACCAGAAATGCCACTTTACTAAATGTTTTTATTTTTCACTTTTTTATGATTTTTTTTTTTTTTGGAAACGGCTCCAACGATTTCCTTTAAAATCATTATGTCAATTACTCATACCAAGAGCTACAATTTTTTTTGGTTACATTTCTCCGAAAAAAATTCATTAAAAGGCACTTTTGAGAAGAAGCGTGGTGGGGTTTATGGTTTCCTCTTTTGTGCTATTTCAGTTTATTACACAATTCCATCATCTAAATAATATTAATTACAATTAAATAAGTTGTCGAAATTCCGAGTTTGAAGGAAATTCGAGACCGGAAGTGCGTATTACTGAAATTAGTTTTCAGTTTTCCAAGTATCTTCTCTAAAACGGTTCCAACGAGTTTCTTTATACTTTACATATTAACTACAACATACAAAGAGCTACAACTTTTATTTGAAACATTTCTCTGAGAAAATTCATTTAAGGGGGATTTTGAGGGAGGGCTAGGGTTATGTTTTCCTCCTCTAATGTACTATTTCTGTTCAACAATGTGCTTAAAAAATTCTGCCAACTAAATAATATTAATTAGAATTATATATCTGTTGCCAACATTCCCAGTTTGATAAAATCTGTTGCGGACCGGAAGTGCGATTATTTTTTTTTTTTGGTTGAATATATTTTTTTTTTCAATTTTTTTTTAATGATTTTCTCCTTAATAACGTTGACAGTTTTAAACATTAATTTGAATTTTAACAAGACCGTTTTAAAAACGAAGCAAAACTTTGTCGTTTCGCAGTAAGAGAAAGGCCGTTTGCGTGTTTTACAACAGATTTTTACTTTGTTTTACACCTAGTAAGAGGAAGTATTGAAATCGTGTCGAATTTTCGATATCGAGTTTTCACCGGAAATATCCGTTTTGAGGTCCCCTGGTCAAAAAAAATGGTGTTTAGAAAATGGTCTGTGAGTGTGTGTGTGTGTACGTATGTGAACAGCATAAATAAAAAAATGAAAAAAAACGTAGAAAATTGAAACTTGATATTCCATTTAGGTATCACCATGTCGGTTGTTGTGGTGGTTGGTTCCGTAGAGCTGCAAAGCATCAGAGACATTTTCCGTGATAGCCTGCTTCGTTTTATAGTGATCGACCGGTTTCGGGCGTTCGCCCATCTTCAGGATACGTTTTTAGACAGCGTGACAACACAGACTTGCACAGAGCAAATTTAGTTTACACACTGATCATGCGTGCTTGGATGGCGTATGTGAAATATTGAGTGGAATGCATAATTATAAAAAAATCACTTAATTTTAAATTATGTTCGTTTAAATCGTTATTTAATTTAATTTTTAATTTATTTTTATACATTTTATATTTTATTTTGTTCAGTTAATTATAAAGTAAATCTCCCTCCAACAATAGAGTTTAAAAATGACACCCCTACGTGTTGTTTCCATTGTAAGAAAAATTTGCCCTTTAACAAACCGAAACACGTGTTTTCCCAACCAGCTGACCATGCCCCTTGACCTAGTTTAAGAGTTTCGTTTTAAATACAGTTAAAAACACCAGTCAGTGTGTAAACTAAATTAGCTCTGGGCAAGTCTGTGTTGTCACACTGCCTAAAAACGCATCCTGAAGATGGGTGAACGCCCAAAACCGGTCGATGACCACAAAACAAAGCAGCCTACCACGGAAAATGTCTCTCATATCACCATGTCATCTGACATGGATCATCTGTCAAAATTCCTCACCCAGAAGTACCATTTGACAAGATTTTTTTTTTTTTACTTTTTTGAGCTTTTCTGAAAAAAGGCTCCAATGATTTTCTTGAAATTTGGTACATCAACTACATATGCAAAGAGCTACAACTTTTATTTGTAACATTTCTCCGGAAAAAATCACTTAAGGATAATTTAGGGGGAGAGGGGATAGGATTAGGGTTTCCTTTAAAGTGCTTTCAGTTTAATACACATTTCTATCATCTAAATAATGTTAAATAGAATTAAATATATTGTTGAAATTCTGAGCTTGAAAAAAATCGGTTGACCGGAAGTGCGTTTATTTGACCACTTTACTAAATGAATTTTTTACTTTTTCGCGATTTTCTAAAAAAATAGCTAAGACGATTTTCTTCAAAACTTCGTATATAAACTACCCATACAAAGATGTACAACTTTTATTTAAAACATTTCTCTGGGAAAATTTATTTAAGCGCACTTTTAGGGGAGGGATTGGGGACATGTTTTTCTCTAAATTACTATCATAGTTGATTATAACAATTCTATCATCCAAACAAAATTAATTAGAAATAAATAGATGTCCAAAATTCCGAATTTCAAGAAAATTAGTAAACTGGAATTGAGCTTTATACTGAACAGTTTTTTTTTTTTTTCAATTTTCGAAGAATTTCATTAAATTTGGGTACACAAACTATAAAATTTATCAATTATAATTTTGTGAATTATAGTATATGATAGTTGTGTTCGTGTCACACACCAGATTTTTTTTTTTTATATAACATAGTGTAGTGGAAGAACAAAATCAAAAAAATAATAAGTTAAAGTTTCTGAATATTTTATAGTATCCAAAATTGTATTTTTGTTAATATTTTATAATTATTTGCTGTGAATTTACCTTCAAAAAGTGTGTATTTTAGAACCAGGTATATTAAATCTGGTCATTGCTATTAAGAAAACAAAGACACTAAATTCCGTTAGGGCAACTCTTTTGTATAAGTGAATTCCCCCGCGAGAGAGAGAGAGCAATTCCAAAGAAGAGAGCCATCAGCTTTAAAAGAGCAAAGAATAGGGAGAGTCTAAACTCAACCTTCAAAGAGGACACTTCAGGAATTGCTCTCTAAATATCTGTGCCAGTTATAAATTAAATAAGTTGTTATTATTTTGACAGAATATATTTATTTATAAAACAGTAGTGTGTTCTTAATTACTCTTAATTCTTATAATCTATCTCAAACAAACACACAAGCCCTTTTCGCTAAAACGCTACGCCACAAGCTACCTACACACACATCCACACCATTACTATACAATAGCCTATATTTTTTACACACATACATGAAGCATGCGAATAAGTTGATTACAATTTTTATTATTATTGTAATATATTGTAGAGGGCGTAAATTCTTGTTCCATTGCAATACGTAGCCTTTACACATCAACTTTAAGGAATAATGACTCTTTTTAATGCTTCATAAAAAAAGAAGTTATGAACGATACGTTTTTTTTTTTTTAATTTAAAAAAATGTATAAAATAAATAAGGGATTTTAATAATAATTTTATCGTTCAATTATGTATCATCATTTACCATTACTCTTTGTCGTATATTTCCGCTTAACAAAACGAAATGACAAATAACTTAGAATGCTGTGTATATATGTTTCTGTCAGTAAGAATACAAGCAAGGAATGAATAATCATTCTTTTAGAAAAATAAATCAAATGTAAGGGACAACAGACGTTTCTGCAATATATTTTTATATATATATATATATTTATATATACATAAATATACATATTTGGTACATATACCTGCTACATGATATTTTCTACTATCATTTGTCAAGTTTGGATAAAATATTGAATTGTTAAAAGTCCCCTTGGTGAGTTTATTAGTTCATTTTTGATACTATATATTGCTATAAAAAGGAAATATTACAAATGTATCAGATTTTTCAAAACTGGGTTTTTCACTAGATATATATGTTTCGAGAATCCTGGAGTATGGAAAATTGGGTTTTTAACAATTGTTTGTTTGTGTAGGTGTTTAGGTCAGCTATTTAAAAACGGAAAAAGCAGAAATTAGAAACTTGCTCAATAAATTTTTACGTTTTTGCAATTTTTTTTTTGCTTGAAAACGTCTTCAGCGTTTTTCTTTATTTTTTATATAGATACTATATAATTTGTAGGTCTATCTCTTTTGTATATGAAACATTTTTCCGGAAAATTTCACTTTTGGGGTTCCGGGGGCGATGGGAAGGACTGATTTTAAATTTTCGACTAAATTTGGTCATTTCATAGTTTATACGATTCTATCATGTAAAGAATTAAATGCGTTTCCGAAAATGCCATGATTTTTTTTGAAGAAAGTCGGAAATACGATTTCACTGATCGGTTATATAGTTTTCTACAATTTTCTTGCTAACTATATCTTCTAAATTATTATTATTATTATTCGCAGAAGGGGAGGGCAAACCCTACGCTATCCAAAGCCTCCCAAGGCCCATATAGCTACCCCTAATGAATAACAACCACTGGGACTAGAATGAAAATCCAGGCCCAGGTTTTAAACCATCTAAGTTTCACCACAGACCGAACAAATCGGACCAAAACCTTAAAAGGACACAGCTTAAGATCCTCTACCGATATCCTACTCCGGCCGAAGGTCCTAAACCTAATCTCCTCACAACCCAAACAATTCGTCATCAGATGCATGGGTGTTTCCTTCTCAGTCTTAAAAACTCTACAAAAGGGGTCAGGCACGAGTCCCATTATATGGAGATGTCTCCTTAAACCACAATGCCCAGTGAGGAATCCAACCAGATGCCTGAGGGAGGTCCGTGAAAGACATCGGACCTCGCTACTCAAAGCTCCGTCCGGGCTCCCAATGAGCATTTTAGACTGCCGACAACCCACTGCATTCATCCATAAGGATGAGTGCTGTGAGGTCATCCACGTCTGAAAGCCCGACAAACATGTGCCAGAAGACACACCAACAGTAGGTTCTGGACCAATGAAAGGGAGAGAGGCACCTAATTTGGCAAACCTATCCACCTCCTCATTCCCAAAGATTCCCATATGACCTGGAACCCAGACCAGAAGCACATCATTTAATGAAGAAAGTTCTTCCAGTCTTTAAGAACATTCCAACACCAATCTTGAAGTGAAGACACAAGAATTAAGCGCCTTCAACGCAGCTTGGCTGTCCGAGCAGATACAAACCCCTTTTAAATTAGTGTTACGCACCCTCTCATCCAAAATACAGCAAAGAATTGCATAAACCACAGCCTGCAAAACGGTGGCCCACTCACCAAGAGGCGCTACCAAATGATCTCCCGTCTCAAAATAGACGGCAGCCCCAGACCTACCATCCATCCTGGAACCGTCCGTTTAGCATCGGAGATAATTCTCAGGAATCACACCAGACGGACCCAGGGTTAACCAATCTTCCCTAGAAGGCAACCTAACCCTATAGGAATGACCAAAGACAAAAGTCTTCAAATTCCTATCAGAAGGGAAACCTGTAATGGGAATCCTTAAAAGCATCTCACGATAAATGGTAGAATGACCATATCGCTTACCCTGCCAAAAACCTGCCTGTTTAATTCTATAACAGGCTTTCATTGCCTGGTTTTTCACCTCCACAAAGAGAGGTGGAATCCCTAACAAAGTCTCCATAGATGCGGTCGGTGTAGTCCGAAACGCACCAGTCACCGCCAGACAAGATTGATTATGTAACTTTTGCAATTCGGTTGGGTTCTAGCGGTGTGAATAAATATTACTGGATGAGATGCAAAAAAGAAGTAAAGTATTGGTGCAATGATTATGGAGCTGTGATGCTGCAAATGAGCCTCCGAAACCACTCACGGCTCTGATAATGAAGAATAAAAATTCCAAGTAATTTAAAAAAAAAAAAAAAAAAAAAACAGTTAACCAAATGTGTTACTTTACAGAACTGGTTTCTGTACATCACGAATCCAATAACGTCATATAACAGTCCATTTGAAAGCATTACTGTCCAATGAATTTCGGACCATTCCCTGAACCAGATTATTGAAACAAATACATTATGTTGGTAATAATGAACATTTTAGTAAATATTGTAAAATAATGTTGAGATTCGGTCATAAAAAGCATTTTTTTTTAATTTTTCACCGACGTTTCGGCAAATTTATTCGCCTCATACCTCATGGTATGTACAAAGGTAAATCAAAAATAAAGAATACACAAAAATATAAAAAAAAAAATATATTTATTTATATATATGATTAAATAAATAAATCAATAAAAGTATTATATATTATAATCAATAAATGTATTATGTATATAGCAAAATCAAATTTATTTTAAACTATTGCTGTGATTGCAATAAAAGCAGAATTGAACTACAACTCAACTATTAAAATTTAAAATATATATATGTTCTGTAAAATATGAAAATTTAACATTAGAAAAATACTTACACAAATTTTTCTTTTTAAATATCATAAAAACTACAGTTAAACTGGTCATATTCCATCACCGTGTTAAGAAGATAAAGTGTGTCAAGGTTTATAAAGGGCTTTCGAGAGCGAATGGGGAAAACCGTGTCTTATTGTGTATGTTGTTTAGGAAATTCCAGGAGACCGTTACAGCTGAGGGATAGGTTATTAGTGTCTGTACTAAAATTGTTAGCTAATTTATTTTTTTAAATATTTATCATTTCCTATATATTTCTTTCTTTTTTTTATTATTATTAATTTTTTGTTTTAATGGAGAGAATTGTAATGTTTTCCATGTCAAATTCGTGTTTGTGTTCTATGAATTCTCCCTCCCTATTTTGGTCTAGGTAGCGAGTAACTTCGGATCCCTAAAAATCTTGATGATTCGGATCCCATTACAAAAGCTATTTGATTAGTTAGTTAGTGTGATTATTTGATTTTCTTTTTTTGTTTGGATTGGTGTAGACTTTCTGTCTTAAATAACAACACTTTGAGAATTGTATTGTAGATTCCCCAATAGTAGAGTGTACTTACTTATATGCTTGGCTAACTTTTTCTTCTAGGCTGCTTGTTCAGAATCCTACAAGTGTTATTTAGCTCTTCAAGTGTTGCTTTCTAATTCTTCAAGCTTGATCTTGTGATTTCTAAAACTCACAGAATGTTCCAGGCTTTTTATTCTATTTCTTGTAGTTCTTTGGCGGGGAGCTAGAGACAACTTCTTGGGAGAAGCTCTAAAAGTTGTAACCTAATACATACATACGTTGTATACTGTAGGCGTAACAGAAGGGATTAATGCGTAATTCATGTGCACCTAGAAGGCACGATACAATGGGCTTGATTCGGCTGGTTTTATCAACTTAAAGTCACACCGCTTTTTGGCAAATTTCCTTAATAAAAGATTGTTTCCGTTAAACTATACACAAGATGTGGATTAAGTTCTCTTCTTCATTTTAGCTAATAATAATTTTGTTATGAAGATTCATTACTTCTTTACTGCCAGCATATTTTGCAAATTGCTTTGAAGGTCTCCCCCGTTCTGTTATAGAAATCTTTTTTTCCTAAGCCTAATCCTTCCAATAAAATTAAAAGACTTCAAAAGGATTTCAAAGTTATACAATTTCTTAACAAATTAATTTATATACTTTTACGTTAATTATATTTGTTTTAGCCATAAAGTTTATTTAATCTTATAATCATTTTATAATTATAATAAACAGTTGTTTTTTTAACAGCTTTATTATTAATATCCTAATTCTTATTAAGTAATTTTTAAAACACATTTAATTACTTAAATAAAGATTAAAAACCAGCTAAAGTTATTGCTTTAAGCAATAGTAATGGCCCTCATATTATTCAGCGTGAAATGTATAATTTGGTAGTATATGCTTCAGCAAACTAGCAGTTAAACTGTTATAACCAGTGTATATTTATTTGACCAATGAGTGAAGTGGCAGTTTTATACACGAATATAAAAACTAACAAGCATATAACCCATCACCTATAATACATAGTATAATAAAAAAGTCTAACTAAACGTTTAAGTAAATATCCAAGCTAGATATATTCACGTCTTTCTTGTGTTGCAATTTACATAGTTTTGATTGAATTAGTTATTTATATGGGTATTATCCAGTTACATTTCATATAAACTAGAAAATTTATATACGTGCATCGGAACTATATAATTAGACAAATAAATCGAACTTCCGGCAAACCGAATTTCTTTAAAATCGGAATTTTGGCGTTCACATTAGATTCCTATTAATATAATATGGATGATGGAATCATATAGTGTAGTGAAAATGGTACTTTAGCGGAAAACTATTATTGAACGGACTTCCGTGGCCATTTTCATGAAAAACACTTCAGTTTCCGGGTTGAGAAGGCGTCAGTGGTTTGCTAGAAATATACTTGAAACTATCCATTAGCTTTCAAGTAATTTTGAAGCCTGTTATTATCATTATTTGTCTGTGGGGAGTGACCAATCACTGCTATAATGCATGTGAAAATGAAAAAGAATTTAGTAAGAATCGGGCTTTGGAGAAATAAACTAGAATATATGCTGAACACTGTATAATGAAAGAACACACAATCTGCAAGGACTTTACAAGTATATAGAAGTTAGGTAGCGAGATATACATATATATATATAGAGAGAGAGAGAACCAGGCTGAGTAGGTTGAGAAAGTAGTAGAAGGTTGCTGACTGGTTGTGAACTCGTCGTAAACTGTTGTAAAAACTCTCCTCTTGTAGGGCTAGCTCGGCTGTATATATATATATATATATATATATATATATAGAATCCCCCACCCTAGTCTGGCCTAGGTAACGAGTAAGTACATTGATTAATTGAGTATTTCTCCGCTCTTCGGATCCTATTACATTGCGACATACAATGACTCACTGCCAATATAGTCAACCCAAAGAAAAACAACAAGAAACCGGGTCTAGTAGAAATATTCCAGAACCTTGCCTAACCTACATAAGTTACCACCTCAGCCCTAACAAATCAGACCATAACCTTAAAGGGAAATGTCTAAGCTGTTCTACAATAAAGAATAGCTTAAACGTCAGTCTGAGAAACAGTGGTCCATTCACCAAGAGATAACGTCAAGTGATCTTCTATCTTAAAATAGACCACAGCTTCTAGACTTACCATCCACTTTGAAACCATCCGTGTAACACCAGAATTAATTATCAGGTATCACACCAGATGGAGCCCAATCAACACTTTCACTGCCGTACAAAATAATTAAATATCAACCGTAAGGCACCTTATCTGTTGTCCATTGTTGCTAGTGTGTATCAATGATATATGCGGCAGCATGTTAATAGACTAATAGTGCAAATTTGTTACTTATAAGCCAGTTGTATCCAGAAGGGGGATTTTTTTTATTATTATTTATTTCTTTCTTTTTTTTACTTTATTTTTTTATTTTTTAAAAACCAGTATTTCGGGTAAATCTCAATTTCAAAAATTTTGGCATGATCGCCATACTATACCAGAAGTAAGAGAAAGCAAAAATGTACGTGTTAATAAATTAATGAAACAATATTATTATAACTTGCAACATCCTCACATACTGGCAGTTTTAGCCATTTTTGTCTGGAGATAAATGGAATGTCCTAGTGTAGTAGACAGTAGTTTATATTACTGAAAATTATTTTCAACACTCATTGGCTATAGTGAGAAAAACTGTTAGAATAATGTGTCATAAACGGAATGTAAAATGTGTTCCCATATTTTTAAATGCATTGTTCTTTATTTTTACAAACAATGGTTTTTTTTTTGTTTTTCTAAGAAAAAATCCTAGAGACATTTGAATACGAAAGATAAAAAAAATTTCGTTTTGATTTTCTATTCTGTTTCCACCCCAAAGTTTTCATTCATTTACATTAATAATATAACCATGAAAATGTAAATTGTAAGTCATAATTATACTTTGAACTAACGTCAGTAAAACCGCTGGTGATGAGTATAAATATAATACACTGAATAAATTAAAACTGTAGATAAATTTTTATCTTGATGGCTTTACTTGATTCTTAAATTTATTTTTGATGCCCTAGGCTTTTATTTGATGATGAACCAAATACATAATTTATTCATTTAGTGATGCTATAGCTAATTATAATATAATATATGGCTAATTATAATATATTATAATTAACCATTATTTTGTAAGGGGGCTAAAAAAAATCATTTTTGGTATTTTGAAAGAATAAAATTATCTTTATTTGCCTGGCAGGTTTTTTTTTTTTTTATATTATTTTTTATTTTGACAGGAGAAATATATTGCGATCTGATAGATCCATTGTGCCCTGAAGCTGGTAGGGCTCGATTTTCTCTTTAATGTATCTGATTGTCATCATAATATGATGATGATGATGTCTAAGCTTTCCCTATCACTACCTTGTTACCTAAGTACCCGCTTTATTTATATTCTATTAATATATATACTTGATTTTTAGGACTATTTCTTCCCGTACCAAATAAGACAGCCACTCGGTCTTATTTTATACTTCTCGTCCATCCTGGCTTGCAATTCACCAAATAAAATGAAGACAGGTAACTTGGGCTGTTCCCTTTTCCTACAGTACTCTCGCTAAAAACTGGTCGTTTGAAATATTTGTCACCGGATGTAGCAATTCCTCCTTAAGAAGTCGGTTTCCTTTTTTTTTTTAATTATTAGTACTTTTGTACCAATGATAATATACGTACACTCCAATATATCGTATCATTTATATCGTAAATAAATAGAATTTGATTTGAATATTGTTTTTTTTTTGTTTGAGGGTTTGGAGTTAAACGTGAATTTATAATATAAAGCAAGCAGCACTTCTGAAACG
The DNA here is from genome assembly GCA_011037195.1 of Triatoma infestans. NCBI lineage: Eukaryota > Metazoa > Arthropoda > Insecta > Hemiptera > Reduviidae > Triatoma > Triatoma infestans. Next base: position 36,379 of record JAAEAF010002002.1, read on the forward strand.
CCTCATGTGATCTCATTACTTGGCTCTACGAACTCATTTAGGAGGAGATATATTTATGTTATAAGAAAGTTGAAATAATTTCATTTCATATCATATATTTATGTTATAAGAAAGTTGAAATAATTTCATTTCATATCATTGCGAAGCAATAAAATATTTTTATAAACGGGACGCTTAAGTATCATGTGTAATGGGTTCAGATGTCTTGGTGAGGTGTTGTGATGCGATGAATAGTTGGGAGTTAGTTAGAGATTTTTAGAGAGTTGTTACTCGGAATATGAATTACGAATTTACGAAAATAGATATATATTTTAACAATAATTTAACGTTTGAAAAGATATAACTACAATTAATTTAAAATGATTTAAAAGGTAACTAGAATGCACAACTATAATGATTGATAAATAAATATATGTTTAAATACTTAGATAGGGACGCCCTCCGATGTATGAACTATGTCACTGGTAGAATCTTGATGATACGCTGATAAAATACTGAAGAATACTCATCCCCTCTTCCTGTGGAGAGACGTTATATTGCCATCACTCACACATTGACAAGTGTGTAATTACGGGTCACACTAAAACATCTCTTGCCGTGTGTTGACCCTAGGTCTTGAATAGGTCGGTGAACAGGTGCGGCAACAGGTGATGGCGGTTATCAAAAGACTGTAGCCAGGTGGTCTTTTGAGTGTTTGTTTATTGGCGGTTATCAAAAGACTGTAGTTAGGTGGTCTTTTGCGTGTTTGTTTATTGGCGGTTATCAAAAACTGTAGCCAGGTGGTCTTTTGAGTGATTTGTTGACCCTTGCATATGGCCAGGTGGCTTCTGTGTACTGACCATATAATGACCTTTTTCAAAAGGGTTTCTTGTTGAAAGCGGTGTGTCTTTGGCGGTTCCTGTCCTTGGCGGTCCCTTTGACCGTGCACTGACCGCGGCTCTTGACCTGAATAATAGCGACTGGCTGGCACCACTAGTTATAATTTTTATAATTAAAAATTATATATTTTCCTTCTTGTTGTCACTCATTCTTGTTATCACATTACAATGCTTAACAATATTAATCTAGTAATCAAGTCAGTATTATTCCTAGAAGAAGCTGAAATGTTATTTGTGTGATGTGTTGTAGTGTAGTGGTTTGTGCTGTGAGCGGTGTAGTAAAGGGCTTGTGAATGTATATGTTTAAGTGAGAAGTATTAGAAATAATCAAGACAACACCACTGTTTTTAAAATAATTACATTATTCTTTAAAAGAATTTAATATTTACAATATCACAATAATAAGCTTATAAGTATACTGAAGTTAGAGCTAGATTGATTTAACTTAAACTGGCTTTGATGTCTACTCGTAGTATGTCTGGCTCAGACTGTCTAGAATGTCTTCTAATTGTTCGTTCAAATCTTCCCTTGTGAGAAGAAGGGGTAGACAATGCTAACAAGGTTCATGAACTCTAAAAGACAATGGTGGTCTTCTACCTGAATAGTCACTTTTACCAGCGAATGTTACATTTTTCTTGATATTACAAATAAAATATTTTTCTATATTTCTGGCATCCATCACAAAGCCTATTGCAAAATATACAAAGATTTGGCTTAATAATACACTACTGACGTGATAGTCTCAACCTGAACATCAAAATGGCTAGTAAGCTCATTGCTTGCCAAAATTATTAATTAAACTAAAGACTAAAGAATTCCATCATTGGCAGATTCTGAACCCAGTTATGGCGCTAAATAAACTTGATGTCCCAGTTTGTATTATGTTAATGTGATGTGAGTGTGTTATGTGTGTAAAAACAAGGTATCAAATAAATAATGGCAAATCATACTAAATTTCTTTAAAGTCGCTTACAAACTCGTAGAAGGTATTTTTTTCTGCTAATACAAAGTTAAAATTGATTGCATTCAAAATGCACTTCTAAAAAGAGAAATTTAAAGAGAAATTGCTCCAGTTTCCCTTGGTCTATCCTTGTATCACTTTTAGAAAAAAAAAAATAAATTAATAAATAAAAGAAGAAGCAAAAAAATGAAATAGGAAAGTGGAAAAAAAAAATATATATATACACTGACTTTGCTATACCTTCATTAAATTAGTGACCATCAACTAGGGGGAAACCTGGACTAAGTTGTAACTTCATAGGAACCATGTTAGGCATCGCACGCCTAACGAGGTTAGATCCTCTGTCGTGTCTACAGGTAGGCCAAGAGTGCTTGTCATTTCTCTAACGAACGTAACTCGCTAATGAATAATACACGTGTAACTCTCATGTTGAACCCTCTTCTTCATGCAATTATCTAGTCTCGTGAGATTTGTTCTATTTTTGCGACCATGTTTTTTTTTCCTGAATGATATTGAAGTTTTCTTTTTTAAAAAAAAAAAGAAGATTTTAAAATGTTATTTATTAATATTCAATCTAGCTCTTCAACTCGCAATACCTAGTGTATCCTATATAAAGTAATTCTGATTTGAAACACTCATTTTCTCTATCTGCATTTAACATAATTATAAAGATGACAAATATTTTTTACATTTCAAATTTTTATTAGAGTTATTTCCCGCAACAACCCTCTTCGTTTTGTGATCATCGTTTCGGTTTTGAGTGTGTTCGTCCATTATCAGGATGTCTTGATAAATAGTGTGATAACACAGACTTATATAGAGCAAAATCAGTTTACACACTGTTTTGGAATGTGTATTGTTGTAAGACATCTAAAAGGTGAACATAACGTTTGTTGAAGTATTTTCGCTCTTGTTTATGATGGTGTTAATGTTAATCATGTTCAGTAACCGCTCTTGATTTCGTTCTTTGGGGATATCTCAAAAAAAAAAAAAATTTTATTCTAAGGAACCATCAACTCCAGAAGCACCTGGAGAAGACTTAATTCAAACCTGATTAGCAATTACGCAGATATGATACGATTAACAACTTCATATGTTGGGAAGCGGCTGCGGGTGTGACGTTTAAGCCGAGGAGGTCATTTTGAATAAATAGGAAATATTTTTTTATCGATGATTTTTATAAATAAACTGGAAAAGTTTTGTTTTAATGATTTTTTTTACCTGATATTTAAGTCCCTTATGGTTTTAAAATAGCTTTTAAGTTTTAACAGCATTCGAACTCTCCTATTTATTCGAAATTATACGAGAATTTGCTTTTAATTTTAGTTTAGGAAACAGATAAATAGGAAATAAAACGAAAAAAAAAATGAATCTTTATGGTTGAATATCTCGGCAACAGTTTGAAAAATTGAAGTGAAATTAATGGCATTTTGCTTCATTATTTTAATAGTTTCCAATACAATAGTAAAAAAGGGGGGTAAAAAAAAAAAAAAGTCGCCACTTTCAACCACCGATTTAATGTGTAAGGCGGCAATAAAATCAAAAAACATTAACACCATCATAAACTAGAGCGAAAATACTTCAACAAACGTTATGTTCACTTTTTAGATATCTTGCTTCGTTTAGGAGTTTTTTCAAAAATTCCCCGTTTAAATGGGACATCCTATAATATAGTAGCGCTCAAAAGTATTTTGAAAAAAATATGATCGTTCATCAAAAATATCAAAAGCTTATTCATTTTTCAGAGCTTCGTATAAAGCCACCTTATTCAAATAATTACGGCATCTTAACCGACGATCTAATTCCTTCCACAGATGCTGTATAGGATTTAAGTCGGCACTTACACTTGTCCATTCCACAACTTTCGAATTGTTCATGTTTCCTGAAGAAACTCACGTGCTTGGTCTTGTGCTTCGAATCGTTATCATGTGCCATACAAGTGGTATATTTTCTTTAGCGTACGGTAAACATTTGTTTCTCTAATATCTCACAATACATGAATCGATCCTTATTCCCTTCAATTCGATTTAACGGTCCCCAAATTCCGTTGCGAGAGAAACATCCCCAAACCACCACGTTGCCCTGCCGCCAAGTTTTATACAATACTGTAAAGTAAACAAACAAGTTGAACCTTGCCACTTTAAAATAACTGCGTTGCACATTGATAGTTAAGATACACAAATTTCTTTTATATAGTGATACACGAAAACAAGACAATGAAAAATTTCGTCTTGATAAAATTACTTTTGAGCCCTGCTATATATATAGAGAGAGTGTCCCCAAAAAAATGTATAGGCACTTTAAATAATTATAAAGTCGGAGTTTATTAAAATTCATTACATTTTCAAAATGTAATAGAACCTACAGACATTATTTAATTGTTTTTTCAACGCTGTTTTCAAAGTGACTGACAGGGTCCAGGCATGGCTGATGAACGCAAAGTAATGAAAACGCAAACATCACGAAACATTTCCTTTGGTATTTGTGCGCAATCTCATTCAGTGGCTGGTCTCAATTCAACGACTTTGCAGGCTTCTTAGCATAGACTTTTGTCTTTTATGTACCATCTCTCACCATAAATAAAAGTCTAGTGAGAGCTGGTGAACGTCAATGAAACCCCTTTGTTTAATGTAGATAGGATCTAACATCGCGTTAGTTGAGTTGGGGTAGCCCGACTTGCTGAAAATAAAACTCCTCATCTTCAAAGTCCTATCTAAGTCGCAGAAAGTTCAAGTAAATTGGGCCAGCCACGGTAGCGTAAAAAAAAAATAATGGTCCAATTAATCCACTTGATGATGCCGAAGCAACTTTATTATATTTATCGGAGGTTTGGGCTCTCAGATATTTCGATGTGGTTGAACAATGTCAATCCAAATTTTTGAAATCCATCTTTCTGCTTCCTCGAAATACCCCAAATTATCTACTCCGAGCCGAACTGAGTGTAAGGGAATTAAAAATTAAAATATTCTCTAGAATAATTAATTGGTTAGATAAAATTAATAAAATGTCACCAGATCGTCTTCCCAAAATTTGTTATGAAAAATTACTGGAGATAGATTGTTCTCCTCATAACTCATTAGAACTTAATTGGGCCTCTCAGGTAAAACAGCTATTTTTAGTAATAGGAGAACAGGATACTTGGAATAACCAAAATAATTGTGACTTTAAAAAAATGAAAACTGATTTGATTTCTAAATTAACCAACCACTCTTTCTCACAAGATGTTGCCCGGATATTAAATTCTAACTATAATCCATTTTACCGGAAAATATCTTCTCTGGACTTTGTTGAGCCCTCTAGCAATTTTAAATGTTCTATTATCAAAACACGAATTATATGTCAATTGCGAATCTGCTGTATTAAATTAATAAGATTGATTCACAATGGGAACAGTTATGTGCTGGATAGTTCTCAAAGTTGTCCAATATGTAATTCCGGAGAAAGTGATGACTTAAATCATTTTTTTATAAGCTGTCCTCTGCTGGCAAACCTGAGAGAAAGATTTTTGTTGGATTATATTCAAAATCGTAGCGAACCCCTTGTGGATTTGCTACAAGTATCAAGTTTAAAGAAATTAAACGATATATATTTTTTTGTAGACGGGGCCTGTAAAATAAGAAACTTAATTTTAGATTAATAAGGAGCTTACTAAATAACTAGATACGATAAAGAAAGGAAAAAATTACTTTTTAATGATTATATTTAGAAACCTAGAATATTTATTTAATTTATGAACCTCTTCTTATTTTACATAAATACTAGGTTTATAATTATTTCTTTTATATTGATTCTTCTATATTGAATTTACTTGTATGTTAATAAGTACCCTATTTTTGTTAATTTGTATTTTATTTTTGTGTATCTTCTTATTTTTCTTTGTATCTCGGTTTAATTTCAGTTATAATAATAATGTACAAACCTCTTTGTATAGACCACGGTCTTAAGCAATTAATCCACTTGATGATAAGCCGCATCAATTTTAAGTTCTGGTAAATTAACATGATGATGTTCAACCGTAATATGCGGATTATCAGGCCCTCAGTAAGGGCGCAATTGTGACGGTTAATTGAACCATTTAATTTGAATGTAACCTCATCACTTCACACAATCTTTGTTGGAAAGTACCGCACGCAATATTACACTCTTCGGTATGGATCGTCTTCAATCTTGGTATGTAACCTTTCCATAGACAGCGCTTCAAAATGCGTTGGCCAGACGTTTTTTGTGATACCTACCTCACGACTCGCTTGTCGCACAAATTTCTTGGGCTTCGATGATACGTATCCAGTAGGCTTTCTTCCTTTGTGGGGCTTGTCGATGTCTGTGGTCTTCCGGAACGTTTCTTTTGGACAATTTTGATATTAAACCTCAGAAGATCTTCAAGATTCTTACTTTATGTTTTTAACGGGCCTACTCTTTTCTCTCCCCCCCCCCCCGAAAATGGCTCACTTCTTATCTTTCTTTATCATTCTCTTTCATCTGAAAGTCTTAATATGGGACCCATTTGGATTTTATAATAAAAAATTAAGCATTATTTTCGTTTAGTATTGGATTTATTTTGTTTTTAAAAAAATCCTATAGAATGCGCTGGCAAATGGGGCAGCTACTAATATAGCTTTACTAAACAAATGAGTGCCGGTTTTAATATATAAAACTGATTTCTGCCATCTATTATTATAAATTTCTCGCTTCCAAACATATTATTTATTTTTTTTATAAATTTTTATGCTTAATAATTGTATTTAATAAAAAAAAATAAATAAATATAAAGTGGAATAATATAAAAGACAGGATTGTCCTTTGATTTATAGGACATACGGTGACGACCGTAGGGAATATATGGAGATGTGAAAAGCACCTAACATAAGAAAATGATGGAACTAGTCATTTTTCATCTGTTTTTCTCATGTCTCTTGCTGATGATAGAAATGTTATATTATGTGGTTGGGAATAAATGGGATTTATTATAATCTCAGATATAAATCCATAAATATATACATTTTTATATATTTACATGTACTAGTTAATAATAATAATGTCTGTATATAGAAAACATTTTATAATAAATCATAAAATTTTATATATTTTATTTATCTCTGTGATGTAAATAATAATAATAAAGGGGAGGGATTAGCTAAGTGGTTAGCTCAGAGGTCCCAGGTTTGAGTCCAGTGCTACCATTAGCTTTTATTTTTTAAGAGCCTCTACAGATCACTGTTCGGTGATGGACAGTGTTGTCTGTAGCAAGAGAACACTGTCCGGAGGCCGGCAATGCATTGAGAAGGCTCCGGGGGCTAATGACCATAAAGGGCGCCTTCCACTGCGAAAGGGTAATGAGCATGAAATAGCTGAGCGAAATGGAGTAAAATAGTTTTGACCTTCCACTAAAAAAGAGTTTTACATAAAAGAGGTATTCGCCTTCCATTGTCAGCGGGTTCGCAAACCTGGTAGCGGATTGAGCTAAGCGAGAAATGAGATGGAAGGGGTTGATGCTTCCATTATCAGCGGACTGAATGGTCAGCCAGTTCATCACAGCCAATTGGATCGAGCAAGTCGTGATTGAAGTTGTCTTTTTCGTTTTTCTAGTAATAATGTCAGATGATTCCAGTGATGATGACTATATAAATACGATAAGTAAATGCTTGCTACTCTATAGTTATAAGAAAAAGAAGCGTAACAAACCAAGATTTTGGATGAGCTACCACATTAGAGAGAGACCTGTCAAAGGCGATTTACTACGGATATTCTACGATTTACAAGATGATAATCTCTGTCGCTGGTATTCCATAAACAAGGGTATTGTCCCACTGTTTCAATAAAAAGCTCCATTTTATTCAAATACCCTACGATACTGCAGTCACAGAACATGTTCAAGAATGAGCTGAAAAAGATATTCGCAGTGGAAGGCGCGCATAAGTAGGGAGGGAGGTAGGGAAGGGCTAGCGGACACCGTTCAAAACTAGCATTGCACAGCGTGACACAACGGCTCCTTTTTCCTCGCTCAGTCCGCTCCGCTGACTCATCTATTGGTGGAAGCACTTCTATGAGATTTGACGTTGCGAGTCGAACGGAGTCCGTCCCAAATCCGCTCCACTCTGCAACCACTTTTGTAACTCTTTATACTCGTTCAGTCCGCTCAGCTCACTCTTTTCATAGTGGAAGCACTTACATGAAGATAAACCTTTGCGAGTTGAACGGAGTCCGAACAGAGCCCGCTTCGCTCGCAGTGGAAGGCGCCCTTAATGGTTGACGCGCCTTAAATAAATTTAAAAAAATAAATATTAATAATAATAAATCAGTATTTTGTTTGCTAGTTTCTAACTTCTCCTTGTGTTAAAACATGTTTATCAAGACATCCTGAAAAATTGGCGAATGCCTGATACTGTAAGATGATCACAAAATGAAGCAGATTCATGGGAAAAATCTCTGATATATATTTTTTTTATTTTATTTGGGAGAAATGATTTTAGAAACATTAAAATTGTATTACAAATATGATTATTATATTTCTTTATTTATTTTAAGGTTTACAGTAGGTGATTTATTACTGAAAGATTTAGCAAAGATACAAAAAAAAAAAAAAATACAATAAATATGTAAAGTGAACAGTAAAGTGAAACGTCAAAAGTACATTCTAAATTAATGATAAATTTGCTAAAATTTGTCCATTAATAAACTTTTAGTGCAAAACTTAACGCTGAATAAATGCAAATAAAGAGTAAATATACAGAATATATAAACTAGCAATAAAGATTATACTCGTTTTGTGAGAATATACCATATTATGTAATTGAATTTAAAGAGAAAACGAAGGTAACAATGCTTACCAAAGATAGAGAAAAGTTAAAAGCACAAAAAGTAGGAGAAAGAGTGAAAGAGTTTATGAGAGAGAAACATATAAATGCGTTTGAAATACTTACTTAAAAGGATAATACATAATTAAAATTATATACACAACATTAAAATTAGTACAATAAGAAAAAGAATAAACTTTTATACAAAATTGACCCATGTAAAGGGAATTTAGGATGACTGCTAGACCGACTTAGGCCGCTACGACATTTTAAAAGCCGTCGTCTACAATAAGTGCTTACTTTCTGCATGCCAAAAGAAATTCAGGAACAGATACGTTCAAAGTAGGAAGCTTCCATTGCTAAGCTATCTACCCTTCTTCTTCAACTACCCTCAACTTCTTGGACATGAAACTCACAAGAACCGACCATAAAATAGAGTACGGAATATACAGAAAAGCAACTACATCGGATGCTATCATACCGCACAATTCCAACCACCCCACCCAACACAAACTAGCTGCACTTAGACACCTAACGAACAGACTTAAATACACACCCCTCACACCCGCGAACCACGAATTGCAGACAATCTACAAAATAGCTGAAAACAATGGGTACAATACAAACATCGTTAATAAACTCCTCAAAAACGAACCACACCACCGAAGTAGGACTGACAAAAAAACAGCAGACAAATTCGCCACATTCACATATATTGGAAGCCACACGTACAAACTCACAAATTTTTTCAAAAAACTGGGCATTAAGACATCCTTCCGGACAAACAACAAATTAGGCAAAAAACTCCGCACTCGTACCGAGTTCACTGACGTGTATGACAGCAGTGGGGTCTACGAGTTGAAGTGCCCCGACTGTGACAACATTTACGTGGGGCAGACCGGCAGAAAAATCAAGGAACGATTTACCGAACACATCAGATCATACAAATACGACAAAGTTGACTCAAATTACGCCAATCACCTAAAAACTAACAAACACAAACCCGATGACATAACGACCACGATGAAACTAATACACTCTGGCCACAAAGGACGACGACTTGACATAGTAGAACAACTCGAAATATATAAACGAAAAACACAAAACTTAATAAATGAACAGACAAAATTTGCTAGTGAACCATTATTCAGAACACTCTTCCCACAATAGCAACAGAAACACAATTACACACGCAACAAATAGTTCTTAAATAGATTTTAAGGTTAGGTTTAGTTTTAAATCTACTATGTACATATAACTTTACTAGTTTACATATATATATATTTAAAAAAAAAAAAAAAAGGTGCGTATTTGGATGATGTATGTGAGTGATGATGTGACATGGTTTGTGGGATGCATAATAAAAAACTTAATTATATAAGAAAACATAATTAGGTATACATGCTTGCGAGGATGTGAGGGCTGCGTGAAAAAGTGAAAGAGTGACTGGAGTTTCTTAATTCTTTGGAACTGGAAAACTTAACTTAATTATATAAAAAATCGTTCAGTTTTAAACGAATGAATGAATTTTAAAATGTTAGTTTAATCGTTGTTTAATTTTATTTAGATTTATTTTGTGTATCTTATTTTTTATTTTGTATATTCTTAATATTTTGGTTAGTTAATTGTGAAGTAAGTCTCCCTCCAACAACAGAGTTTAAAGATTAGACCCCCGCGTCCACTGTAAGAAAAGAATTTGCCCTTTAACAACCCAAACACGTGTTTTCCCACCCATCTGGCCACATCCCTTTACCTAGTTTAAGAGTTTAGTATTTAAAATACACCTCAGTTAGTGTGAAACTAAGTCTCTGTACGAGTCTGTGTTGGCACACTGTCTGAAGAACGCATCCTGAAGATGGGCGAACGCCCGAAACCGGTCGATGACCACAAAATGAAGCAGGCTACCACGGAAAATGTCTCTGATACCCTTCTTCTTCTTATTAGTCTAATCCTCGTTTATCTTGTCTTGTTTACATAGTCCAAGTTACAAAAGGGCCGCCAGAAGTCGCTGTTCTCGGCCATGTTCTTGGCATCTGTTCATTCGCCAGATCTAGTGCTCTATTAATATTATCTTCCCAGATGATCCTTTTTCTCCCTCTTGGATCCTATTCTGACATTTGTGCTGCATAAGCTTTTCGACGCAGACGTACCACTTCCACCTGCAGATGAGATCATACCGTCTTAATTGCCTTTTTCCATCTGGTCTATTTCTTCTTAAAGAAGACCCTTCTTTTAAAACCTTAAGCCCATTGGCCAAACAAATGTTGGTTCTAATAGTTCCAATAGAAAACCGCATCAAAGCGCCACTACTGAGCTTCTATGCGCAAGTCAAGTATGGTTAAAACCTCTATCACGTTCACTATAATGTATTGGCGAATGAGCTCGATTTCGATACAGTTTATTCTTACATTTAATTCTTCCGTCATCTTCCTTGTTGAACTGTTTAATTACTCCCGTAAGGAATGGCTAGTATCATAGTGCAATCCTCACTAGAACACTATTAGCTATACTACACATACCTTATACAAAACACAAAGGCACAAACACTTAACAAGTAATTTGGGCTACCTATTGCTAGGATAAGATGCTTCTGGGAAAGCTATAAAGGCAGGCAAAAACACATAAAGATCAAGTCGCTAGCGGACTGTAGGTCCATCTCTCAAATATCCAGAAACCACTATTTATTAATAGCAACAAATGGAAAGTTGGAAGATGATGTACTGGTTGCCAATACAAAAATGCGATTTCCTTTTAAAGAACGGTTTTGCTCTCGTTTCCTGAATGTGGGATTCATAGTTTGGACTAGACTGTGTAAGCTGCAGCCTTGGACCATTGCAATTATAGCTCTGTCTGTCCGATGGTCATTGAAATGGGAGCCGGGTAGAGAGATTTACTACCTCTGATATGAAGATCTTGATGCAAAATCAAGCAGTTAGCTACAAGACTGATCTTGTACGAAGATATCTATTACATCCTTTAGGGCGTTGAGGGAATAATAATTCTTTTATTACTAACAAACCAATTGTTTTCTTTAATTTTTACAACATATCGTAAATGTTTTTGTGATCTTCATTTTATATCCAAAAGAATGAATAAATAATTGGTACCAGAAATATATTTTACAAGAGTAATATTTGAAAATGTAAATACTTACTTTTTTTCTTTTTTTTAAAATCGAAATCTTCTTTATTCTTTTTCTGTTTACTTCAAGATTTTATCTGTAAAAAATCTACTTTCGAATAAGAACTTACAGAAGGCTAACTTTGTTCACTTGCACCAATCCTACACGTATGCAATTAAACTTGTGGACCGTTACAGTTCCACCTTGTGAATCCATTACACCAATCTGAAGGTTTTTCTTACAATTTCTCTACCTTACACCAAAAAGGTTATCCAGAGTAAATTAGATTTCTACTCTGAAAGGACCGGTTTACTACTTTACCTTACCTAAAACACAAATCCAAGTTTCCAACCAAGATACATAATATGTGTTTGAATCTTGTAAACTCTCCATAGTATCTCTCTCTATCTTGTAAGTTTGTTTAATTCTTTAGTATTAAGTTTTGTTTGGTATTGAGTTAATCTTTTGTTTTAGTTAATAAGTTTAAACAAAAATTTGCTCTACAGATTTATAAATATTTATTTTATTATGAAATAATAACAAAGGTTTTATTTTATTTACTTTCATTTTATGAAAATATCAATTTAATGAGTCTCTTTCATGCTATCAACTAATGATTTGGAGTTTCATTTGCTAGGATTCAATTCATTTTATTTTCTATTCATTAAAACTTGAATAGATTTCATTTATAATAGAGAAGAGTTTTAGTGTAGCATTTAGTATCATAAAGTTTCATGATTAAAACATTCGTTAAAAATGAACTTTTTTAATGAAAGTTTCTATGCATATGTATAATGTATATATATGTAGAGAGAAAGGTAGAGTGTGAGAGAGATAACTTAATAAATAGGAAGGTTATTTTCAAATTTTCTACCAAAACACTTTTTCATTTGGCCCACTATAAATCTTTCACGGCTATAGATTTTTGGAACTTTTTAATGATAATAAATTAATTGATTTAAAAAAAAATCTGTGTGAAACACTCACACAACTTTCTCTTACTCCAGTTCTCCAAATTATAATTGACAGCTTTTATAGTTTGTGTACCAAATTTAATGAAATTCGTCGAAAACTGAAAAAAACTGCTCAGTAAAAGCGCACTTCCGGTTTACTAATTTTCTTGAAACTCGGAATTTTGGGAACTCATTTATTTCTAACTAATTATGTTTGGATGATAGAATTGTATAATTATCTAGGATAGCACTTTGATGAAAATCTAACCCCACCCCTCCCCTAAAAGTGCCCTTAAAAGAACAGAGAAATGTTTTAGATAAAAGTTGTAGATCTTTGCATGTTTCCCGGAGAAGAAAATTGTGAATAAATCAAGTATGGTAAAGTAAACGCACTTGGTTATCCGATTCTCGGAATTTCAACAACATATTTAATTCTAATTAACATTATTTAGATGACAGAATTGTCTAATAAACTGAAATAGCACTTTAGATGGAGAATGCATTTTCCCGGAGAAATGTTTCAAATAAAAGTTGTAGATGTGTGGTTGATGTTTGAAGTTTAAAGAAAATCGTCGGAGCCATTTTTGAGAAAATCGCAAAAAAGTAAAAAATCCAACTAGTAAAGTGGTACTTCCGGTTGAGGACTTTTGACAGATAACGTAGTGTCAGATCCCATAGTGATACCTAAACGGAATATCAAGTTTCAACTTTCTACGGTTTTTCGTTTTTGAGCTATGCTGTTCACATACATACATACACACACACACACACACACACACACACACAGACCATTTGCTAAAAACCACTTTTTTGGACTCAGGGGACCTCAAAACGGATATTTCCGGTGAAAACTCGATATCGAAAATTTGACACGATTACAATACTTCCTCTTACTAGGAGTAAGAGAAAGTAAAAAAATAAAATTGCTGAATTCTCTTAAAAACTATTACATGTGCGAAACACGCATACAAACGGACGTTTCGCTCAGTTTTGCTACAGAATAGTTTGGTTTCTACATAATAGTTGTATTTCTTGTCCAAATCCAAATATTGATCTAATAGTCAAGCAAACATCTAAACTGCTAAAATAGCTTATTACAAAATGGGCGTAATACCGGTTTATACCGAACACTGATGCTGTTTCAAATCGAAGACCATAAAAATGGGTTTTGCAACGTAATGGACGCGAAAGATAAAAAAAAAATAACTTGAAATAACAAGCTCTACATGTTTTTTAAGATATTTATGTCGGATCCGTGAATGGGGAATCCTTTTCTATTGGAGCAATTTTGTTTGTGGAAGCTAAAGTGATGTTACTTACTTAAGCCGAGAATTATTTTTGTGGAGATTTTATAAAGAGATTAATATGTTTGATGTAAGTCTAAAAAGAATCTTCACGCTTGCAATGTTAGAATCTCGCGTGATTTTTGGCTAATACGTATCAATTATCAAAGGACAGGATAGGATAAGATATTAAGGATAGAAAAGCGAGGATTGTAAGACATTATCTGGGAACGTAATTACCAGAAAAAATGCATTAGCACGCACGGTCCTATCACATAACCCGCCCGTTCTCCAGATCTGACGCCTCTGGATTATTTCCTCTAGTGATACTTAAAAAATAACGTTTATGGCAACTTAAATCCTCTCACCATTGTAGATGAACTTAAGGAAAGAAGGAATTTCTGAAGCGTACGAAGAAATCCGTCTTGATTTTATAATGAGTGCAGACAATGAAAACTGGCCAAATAGGGCGTGTTTATGCTTTTTACAGCCACTAATGTTTTTCCTTTATTTTACTATAAATTCAAAAACAATGTGAAATAATAGGAACCAGAAGGGGATTTTAATTGTATATCAGAGCGGCCTTATGTGGAGCTCTCTATGTCAAAACTAAAAAAAGCTTATACAAATAATTTAAATTTAAACCAACTGACAAAATCTCCAAAACCCTTCTAAAGCCATTATTTTTCTTCACAAAAATATTTCAAATAAAAGTAATTCTATCAATGCTTAGATATATAAGACAGATTGATCTATGTTTCTCATAGAAAAATGAAGAGAAAAAACTATAATAAAAGTAAGAAAAATTGAAAAATAGTGAATAACATAAATATTTTTTAGAGTTAAATTGACGAAAGAAACAAAGATAAATGCAGAATTTTTTAGACGAAATTTAACAACCAATCTTTGAAAAGGGGGGCGTAGCATATTCAGTATTAATAAATTATCAAGTGTTTGGTGTTAGGTAAATACGAGTACATATAAACCAGAACAATCTCATCTCTAAGTTTGTGAACTTTGAAGGTTTATAAGCTGGAATAGATAGTAAATAATAAATAAGATTTTGATTATTTGCATATTTCTTTAATTAAGTTTATTTATTAAAACTTATATATTTTTTCCCGTGATCGCTTATATATAATCGATTCCAGTGAGGGCAAAGTCAGTGTTGACCCAGCATCGTGATAAAAAGTGGGGAAACTACAGTTAGTAGCGCCTTTGGTAGCAAAGGCCGGAACTAAACAGCATGGGAACTGTGGCGTGCTTACCACACGCCCCACCTATTTAATTCTCCGCCGGGCAAGCCTTGGCCCTTCATGGGCTGTTGCGCCACAGTGTTTTTCTTTTGTATGTGATGGATGCAAGAAACTTGAAATAATATTAAATTTTAAATAAATCTAAATTATCAAAATATGTTGCAAAAGGACAGCCAGGTAATACCATTACAGTTACACGTACGGTTCAAGAACAATTATGGCATTGTACTGTACTACCCCTTCTTCTCACAGGGGAGGAATTGAAACAAAGAGAAGAGATATTTTAAGACAGACTCGATCTAGCTACCAAAGTGAAAACATCAGAGCCAATATCAAGTTTTAAGAGTTTATTCCATTTAAATTATAAGCATATTGTTGTTAACTAATTTCTCTTAGAGAATATATTGTTTTAAACTACCAGGGTGTTCTTAATTATTCTCGCATTCTATCTCAAGCAAACATACAAGCCCTTTTCGCTAAAACGCTACGCCACAAGCTACCTATACACACATCCACACCATTACATTACATATATAATATATTTGTGACTATTTATGTTTCAAATTTAAATTAGTAAATCAAATAGCATTTTCATTAGTCCTTGATTAGTTAAGTAATAAATACTCGGTATGACCGCTTCAAGAAATGTTTCACCCAAAGCTTTGGGGTCAAAGTTAGTGTAAATCGTATAGATTGGTTAGGGCTAAAGTTGGAATGTTACAATAGTCTTTTGGCTTCTTTACCACCCCCTCCCTATTTTGATTCTCCAGTAACTCAGGAACGCTGTTGTCCCCTCTTACTTCCTTATTGTTGTGCGACATGGTTGGCGGTTGCTATAGAACGCTCGTTAGTCGAATTTTCCAAAACCACAGTAATCTCCTGAACAACATTTCTTCACCCCTTCTCTTCTAAGCTACCTCTCTCACTTCTATATCAGTTGAACTGGGAGGAAGATAGTTGTGAAATTAGAACTAGCTTTAACAAGCAAGTCAACCCGGACTATTACCGGACATGTCAAAAGATAACGCAATGCTTCTAAAACACATATACGGGTCAATTGTTTCATGAATTAGGTGAATATGTGGCCTTTAAAGTCCAGAATATGATAACATTATGTTATACATCCTTTACTGTAAATAAACTTGTAACATGATGACAACAATAACCCAGAATTACAATGTTAAGTGGGAAGAGTTTATCTCCCCATGTAAAAAAAAAAAGGAAGATTTAAACCACTCTACTTTTATGTTAACCAGGGATTTTTGCATACATTTGGGTAATATATGTACAACAGACAACTCTATTTTCTTTTTTAATTCTTTGTTTACTACAGAATATAATGATGTTTTTGTTTGTGCATTTCAAAATTGTATTATAATTGATTTAAATTTAAAATTGTAACATTTAAAAACCTGATTTCATCTTATTGTAACGAACTTCTTTTCTTTTTAATACAATTTACCTGAGATAGATAGATAGATAACGAAGATAGATAGATAGATAGATAGATAGATAGATAGATAGATAGATACGATAGATAGATAGATAGATAGATACATAGATAGATAATATTAGATAGATAGAACATGATAGGTAGATAGATAGATAGATAGATAGATAGATAGATAGATAGATAGATAGATAGATAGATAGATAAATTTTATAGCCTTCAAATCATTTGTACATATAAATGCATACAAGGCTCGTCACAGTAAATATTACATAATGTATAAAAAAGTACATAAAATTAAAATAACTCAACAATTATATATTAGCAAATACAAACTGTATATAGATTATAAGCCGCCAATCTAACATTATAAAAACTGAGAAATGGAAAAATTGTGGAAATAATTTTATATTATTGTAGTTATTGTTTTTTTTTATAATTTTGTTAAAAACTCATCTACTGAATATATACATTTACTTAATAAATAGTCTTTCAGTTTCTTTTTAAAATCTTTTAAATTTAAGAGTTCACCAATAGATGACGGAATCATTTTAAAAATTTTTATACCCATGGAGATATAGGAATTCTGAATTGTAGTATACCTAGTAAATGGTGGACAAACTAAACCTTTACTTCTAGTTTCGTAGGGGCTAATATTTTTAGTGACAAAAAAATCCTCTTTGTTTTTAAACACTAACACTGCCAAATCTATAGATGTATAAAGCTGGAAGAGTAAGCATATTTAACTTTTTAAAATGATCCTTGCAACTTTCCTTCCGTTTAGCCTTCACCAAGATACGAATTATCTTCTTCTGAATTTTGAAAATTCTATATACTTCCGGCGAGTTTTCCCAAAACTCAATGGCATACGACACTGTTGATTCAAATTTACCGTGGTAAATCATTTTTAAGGCCTTAATGTCTAGAAATTTGGCCAATTTATAAAATAAATAAATTGTTGAAGCCAACTTAACTATCAACTGGTCAACATGCACTTTCCACTTCAAGTCAGTAGAAATGTGTAATCCCTTAAATTTAAAAAAAAAATTAACAGATTTTAACAAAATGATGTGTGTGTGTATGTATGTTTGTTTTGAACACAATCACTCACAAATCAAAGTACGTTTGAAGCTCAAACTTGATATAATATGTTTTGGTACTATCATCGTATCCAATACGAAGATTTCAAGACAAACCCATTAACCGGCATTACGAAGTAAGTTTTAGTTTTTTTTTGTTTTTTTTTTTTGTGATATCTTCGAAAACGGTTTCAACAATTATACCTTTAAAGTTCATATTTTATCATATATAATAGATGTGAGAAGGAGAGAGAGAATTAGAGAGAATGGATGTTAGAGAAATAAACTAGATGATATGTTAAACAGTGTATAATGAATAGAAGACACACACTGCAAGGACTTTACAGTTAAATAGAAGTTTATGTAGCGAGAGAATTATAAAGAGACAGACTGGCTGAGTAATAAGAAGGTAGTTGCTGACTGGACGTAAACTATTGTAAAACTGTACTGCTGTCCCTCTATTTAAATGAATCGAACTGTCCCTTCCTAGTCTGCCTATGTGGAAAAGTAACTAATTTATTTTATTCATTTAATGTGCTTCTCTTGCTCTTCGGACCATTTTACATAAATGCCCAACACTTTATTTCCAATATTTTTACAAGAAAATGTATTTTTTTTTTTTAAGTTTCGTGAGTGACATCAACGTTGATCTTTCCTCAGAGTGGCCGTTGAGTACAATTTTATCGCTTTACTACCTATTAATAAGTGTTTAAAGCTTTGTAGAACTAAAAAAATCAGTTTAGCTCGAAGTGCCACTTTATTGAACTTACTCGTTTGTTTGTGTGTGTTTTTTTTTGAGGTAGGAATTTTCCTGAAATCTACTCCTTATTTTTTTTTTTTTTTTTAACGTGTGATTAATTGCACAGATTAACATATCAATTTTGTTTTAAATGATTTTTTCTGAAAATAAATAAAATCTTATTTTGCTAAGCTTAAAAGAATCTGTGATATTAGATTCCAAAAGTTATTACAGATTTGTTCAGCGTTACTGGCGCTTTCTGCTGGAGTAAAATGTAAACAGATTCAAGTACCATCTGTCATAGTTGCCCTGGGTGCTAAACAAAATATGTATAAACTTTTCAGTATCTCGATATTTTTGTAGGATGTACGTAATATTTTTACATAGATATTTTTATGATGATAGATATATTATATAATAATACAGAAATTAATAGTGTAATATTCAGAAATGTTTATTGTGTGTATATATTATTATTATTATTATTATTATTATTATTCTTGTTGTTGTGGTGGAATTTGTGGGATTATGGAAAAGGTGATCAAGATTTTCTATTTTTTCTTTTTATCCTTAAATTTTATAACATTTCAAAACACATGAGCAACGCAGATCTGTAATAATTCCTATTTTGGCCAGTTGGTGGGGGCGAATAATTGTGGTTGAATCAATTGTGATTGTGGAATTTTTTTTAGATAAGGAAGGCTGAACGGCATCGTAAAATGTGCATTTATTATCCGTAGTGAGTGTGAGGAATATAAATAGTCATATGTAAATAGTCGTGTAAATAGACGTATGTAAGAAGTGTAATTGTGTTTTACACTTCTTTTGTGGATAAATGTATTTATAAGGATGAAAGTATTTATAAGGATGAATGCATTTATAAAAATGAATGTATTTATAAGGATGAATGTATTTATAAAGATGAAAATATTCATAAGGATGAATGTATTTATAAGAATGAATGTATTTATAAGAATGCATGTTCTTTTTATAAGGATGAATGTATTTATAAGGATGCATGTTCATTTTATGAGGATGAATGTACTCACAGGATAAATGTAAATAATACACGATCAGAATATAGATGATAAGAATGATAAGGAAATATGTCTGACTGTACTGATGATCAATTAGTTTTTGATCTGCCAAACAAATCAAGCAAAATTAATAGAGTAGAGTAGCGTTGAATTGAAATAAAAAGGTTACTATTGTATTTCGATAAAGGAAAAGGATTCTGAGATTCGGTCTTTTTAAAAAATAAGAAAACTTAAATTCTTGCCAATGTTTCGACAAATATATATATATTTTTTTTTACGCATAAAAAACTATCAAATAATCTTCAAAACATAACAAATTTAAAAACTTATGTATAAATTTGTTATGCTTTGAAGATTATTTTTTTGTGCCTTGAAAAAGACAATACATTTGTCGAAACGTTGGCAAGAATTGAAGTTTTCTTATTTTTTAAAAAGACCGAATCTCAAAATCCTTTTCCTTCATATAAGAACGGACGAGGAGAATCTTCTATATCGTTACATTGTTTTTTTTTTTTATTAGAATGTTCCAATAATACAGAGTGTTAATTAAAAGGTAAAGTTCTATTTAATATAGTTCAGATGCAAAGGACCCTTGATGTTATGCATCTTTAATACAACAAAAAAAAAATATTATCTGTTGTATAGTTTTTTGTTTGTGACGGGCATATTAAGGATAACTAGGATTATTAAGCTGATTTGCTTCTTTGGCAAAGGAGTCGGCCATTTTATTGCCCGCCAATCCCTGGATACCCTAAATATAGTCCCAAAAAAATTTTAAATGAAGCGTTGCTTCTCGTTTGTTTTAGTTTATGCAACACACTTCTACTATCAGACAATAATACTAATTAAGTATCATTCAAAGCAGTAGCTAGTTCAAGGCATTTATTTATTGCGATCAGTTCAGCCATATAAATCGGGGTGATATCAGGAAATCTGTACGGTTTGCTTGAATTATTTTTACGGGGGGGTGGGAGCTGAATATGGAACAAGCAATTCCATTCAAATCTTTTAGAACCGTCATTGACTAGGAGTCTTAAGAGTTGATGATATTTAGTGTGCATATTAGCAAAGAAATATGAATTATTGACGTCATTAGAGACGTTAACATCACATAATGGTGAAATTCGCTTATTATTTTATTATTTTTCATTCATATGTTCAAAATTACAAGCATTTTTCTTTCAATATATTTTTATATAAATGTATTAATATTTTTGTTTCTTTCCCATTGTTATTGTTTCATTTATTCAATTATAGATTTTAATTATTGCTTTCGATTATTTTATTTTTCTAGAAATATTTGCTTACGTGTAAGATCGATGGAATGGTAATCTTTGGTATGGGAAAAATTATTCCCTGGATATTTTAATTGACTTTGTTGGTTGCCATAGCAAAATATTCAATCATATTTTTTAGTTTCCAATTTCCCAATGGTTCCATCAACAACTGGCAAATTGCAAAGGCTAGTTACATTGTTACTGTTAAATGGAAATATAGGCCCTATTGTTTTATTTTCTACCATTCAAATAATGTTCAAAAATATAAATAAATAACAAAAACATTGTTACCTTTTCACAGATTTTTTGTTTTGTTATTATTATTCGAAGGGCGTTCTTTATTATTAATAAATTTGCCAAAAATATAAATTCAGCCGTTATTCGCGTGTCATTGGAACTGAAGAGAACCTCCCAAATAAATAAATCATCAATAAACAACAATGAATAAACTAATAATAAATCATTTATTTCCAATAAAAAGTAAATTTTACTTCTGTGAAGTCGATTTTTTTTTTTTTTTTTAATGCCCACAAATTCATGATTGTATATTAATAATAATAATAAAACCCTATGGCGCAACACCCCATGAAGAGCTAAGTCTGCCAGGCGGCGATTTGAATAGGGTGGCGTGTGATAAGCACGCCGCAGTTCCCACTAACCGTAGCTTCCCACATTTTAACACGATGCTGGGTCAACATCGACTTTGCCCATACGGGAATCCAACCCTGAATTCTTGCAAGAAATTCTAGACCAATTTGTGAGGACGTATATTAATAATAATAATGTTTTGGTGTTCGTTACGACCGCTGTATTCAGTGTTGTAAATTGCATGTTGAGGTTCGATCATACAAAAGAATTATTTTTAAATTTCTACCGACGTTTCGGCAAATTTATTGCCTTTTTCAGGATAATAATTTTCAGTTAGAATTACTTATAAACTCTAGTTTAACCTGTGACATACCATCACTAACTTGTTCTTCTAACACTTGGTGATGGTATGTCAACAGGTTAAACTTAAGTTTGTAAGTAATTCTAACTGATAAGTTTTACCCACAAGAATGTAACAAATTTGCCGAAACGTCGGTAGAAATTTAAAAATAGTTCTATTGTATGACCGAACCTCAACATCCCATTTACAACAATAATAATAATGAAGGGAAGGGATACATACTGGACTCCCACGAGTCCAGCAGTGTTACCGTTAGATTTTTTCTTCCTAGGAGCCCCTTCAGCTCACTTTCCGATGATGGACAGTGTTGTCTGTAACGAGAGAACACTGTCCAGAGGCCGGCAGTGCATTGAGAAACCTCCGGACGCCAATGACCATAGTATATTGACGTGGCTTAAATTATTAATAATAATAATAAATCTGGTATGAAACATTCATATGAGTCCATCTTAATATAATTATTAAAATTCCAAAATGACAAATTTTCCTTAAACTGCCAAACTATTTATTAAACGTCTAGTTCGTCTTTGCATTATTATAAATAAAAGTAGTAGCAATTACACATGTTTACCTCGTTGGATATGTCTGCGCGGCAGACACCCAAGGCGAGATGGCGAAGGTGCGCCAAGAAGTGAAAGACAAAAATAAACAATAAATAAAATTCAATAAAAGGAGATGCAAAGGAAGAAGTTTCGACTTACCTTGACAGCGGTGCTGTGGCATGGGCAAGTGGCGAAGCTGAGGCGAGAGGTGGACGGTTAAGGAAGATATGGCGTGTACGTGGGTGTGTGTGCGTGGATGGCGAAGAAAGGAACTCAGGTGAGCGGAAAGGGATGGGAATGCTCCTTTAGAAGCGGATGATGCTGCTGTTGAAGCGGCTGATGGTGTTAGAAGAGCCCAGGCGCGGAAGGTGAGTGATTCTGCAGATGATGGCGAGGAAAGACGCGACTTATGTCTCAAGGAGATAACGAATATTAATCCGAAGACGAAAGGCGCGAATAAGGTGAATAAATGTAAAGGCGAACTCACAAAACACCACTAACTGCGGAGGCTGAAGCGGAAAACAAGTTGTACAGGCGAAATATAGCAGGTAAGTAAGCCAGGGCTCACGGCGTTGGCCGGATGTGCCAGCGGAAGTAGTGGGGAAAGGAACATGAGTTGGAGTGATGCAATATTCTGGGGTGAAAAAATTAACGACCGGAAAAGGGATGGTACAAGGCAGGCAAAATTACCAAGCGGATTAAGCGCGCACGCACGCTCGGGCAAAAAGCGAGCGCGCGTGGGAGAAGTAGGGCGTATTACGACTCAACAGGATATATGACAGCTATAATCCTCTGCCTCAAACTTATTAAGGTCTCCCCCTAGGTCTCCTGCTTTACTTTCCAGCTCTCTTCGTGATGCTCTCTTATTCTCCAACCTATACACATGTCTCACCCAACGCAACATGCCCTGCTTAACCGATTCCCCTACAATTCTCTTAACTCCGCGGTTTTTCGGCATCTCCAATCACGTTCTTGGTACATTGGTCCATAGACGGCCGCCTTCAATGCCTTTCTCTCTCCGAGCCGTATATTACAACGGGTGTGAGGACTGACTCGATAGATCGTTAATTTGGTCTTTCTTGATTGGGATATATTATGGAATGCAGAAAGCTTGTATCAGCTGTTTAAATTTAAGCAAAAACGCACAGGACTCCACATTGATGATAATACCAACCACAAGGAGTATTATCAACCACTAGGAATACAATTTAATAACAATTTTTAATATAAAAAAAAATCCAAAATCTCCCTTTTTTTCATTAGTTGACTGAACGCTCTTTCACTAAAGAGCACATGCGCTGGCCAAAAAACAAATGAAATAAAAAAATAAAATAAAATAAATTATAATAATATAAATGTATCACATTTTATTATATTTCATCTCATTTTATACAAATATATGCAAATCACGTGGTAATATAATAATACAATTTTGTTGTTACTCTGCATACAAAAAAAAAAACGGAGAAAAATAATACAAA
The DNA here is from genome assembly GCA_011037195.1 of Triatoma infestans. NCBI lineage: Eukaryota > Metazoa > Arthropoda > Insecta > Hemiptera > Reduviidae > Triatoma > Triatoma infestans. The sequence goes on from JAAEAF010002002.1 coordinate 60,179, forward strand.
AAATAAAATAAAAATATAAAAAAAAAAAAAAGCTTGGAGAGATGAAATGAGATTGCTATTTGTCAGTACAAGAGGCTGATGATGGTATGAGGGAATAAACCCACTAAAAACTTTATTACCTCTTTGAAAGTTTCACAGAGTGACGTCATAAAAAGTTTGAATTTTTTTTTTTATTCCTCATACAGATATTTGATGTTTTTTTTTTTTTTATTTAGACTTCTTTTTTTTTAATGCAGTTAGGGTATGTAAAGAGATTTCCCTACTTAACAGCGTTAGTTATTCATGGAAATGTCAATTCGAAAAGAAAATGTAATAATCGAAATATAACTTTCGTCTTCAGAGATATTTTTTAAGCTGTTAAGAAAAAAAAAAAAATCATGCGAAATGTAAATTGTGTAATGGATTAAACACTTCTTTTTGAGGGAATACACCATAGCAAGCGTTGGGAACTTCATGTTGCCAATGTCAGCCGCCTAGGTGCTGCTGTTCTCAAAAGGTTGTACCTAATGTAATGGTTAGGGCAGGATGTAGTAATAATATGAAGATAAAAAGGAGACACACAGGTCACTGGCCTGTAAATGGCTTTTTGATTTGAGAGCAGCGTGAAGATGTTCAGTACTGATTGCTGGTAAAGTTGTTGCACATATAACACTTTCATTCTTTGAAAATTATGTTGTAAAGCTGTAGATAATTATTTGTGTACAAATTCTATGCCGCTTTGAGCGCATTACCATTTCTGTTGTGCCCACGAAACGATGAATCCAGCCACCACTTCAGGCATCAAGCTGCCACATAGATATGTGCCAACATCCCTCCCAAGAGTATCAAAAATCGTATTTAAGCTCGGCACTTTCGGATCTGTCAAACAATACTCAACAATTAACATAACGATATTTTTGTTTTCTTTAATTTGAGGAGCGTCAACATATATGGTCATTTGCGCCCGGAACGTTTTCAGTGCACTGCTGGCCTTCGTTACAGACAACACTGACATCACCGGACTTTGAGCTGTAGAGGCTGCTAGGAAGATAAAATCTAAGGGTAGCATGGCTGGATTCAAACCAATGATTTACGCGGTGCTAGTCCAGTACGCTAACCTCTTATCTAATCCCTTCCCTTATAACGATATTAAAAAGGTACTAGTTTACATATGTTTCATGAAAACCTGGAAGTACTTGTTTGTTTCTCACTTCCCACATATTCTACCCTTTTAATGAAAAAAGTATAACTTAGTATTCTAAGTGTAATATAGCACAAGGTAGTTTGTTACTAGTTTATAATTGTCTCGTTATTTTTTGTTACTTCCAATCTTCCAAAAATACTCAGAATATAGAGGAGATTTGCGGCAGGTCTGAAGAGGAAAATAAGGGAAACAATTATAATCTAAGAAACTAATTTATACTGAAATTAATATTAATGATATAATTTTACACTAATCCCTTTCTTTAGTATAAACGAAATGGGAAATGGGAAATTGGAAGGAATGTAGTGAATGTAAACTACTGATATTAAGTCATAGAGACTGGTAATAGAATAATTCTTGAATTGTCTTGATCTTCTTAAGTAGTAAATCTTATTGTGGAAGGATTTTGGTGGGAGTAGATTTCCATATAGCCCAGTAGAAATTGCGACGCTTATCTAGTTAATCCGAATATCAACCGGTACATCTATTGTTGAAAACAAAAATGGTTTTGTACACAAATATAAATAGTGTTTTTAATAAGAAAGTAATTTTAATGTTGTTGAAAATAGAGGTAAATTGTTATGTTTTTATTGTGGAATAGTTTTAATAGAAATATTGCTTTGGATAAAAGTATGATAGTGTAATGTGATAACAAGAAGGAGTGATAACAGAAATATATAATTTTTAATTATCAAAATTATAACTAGTGGTGCCAGCCAGTCGCGGTCAGTGCACGGTCAAAGGACCGCCCGCCAAAGACACGTCGCTTTCACAAGGGTCAACAAATCACTCAAAGACCGATTACCTGGCTACAGTCCTTTGATAACTACCATCACCTGTTGCCACACCTGTTCACCGACGTATTCAAGACCTAGGGTCAATACACGGCAATAAACAAACACTCAAGACCCACCACCTGGCTACAGTCCTTTGATAACCGCCAACACCTGTTCAAGACCAAGGGTCAGCACACGGCAAGAGATGTTTGAGTGTGACCCGTAATTACAAGATTTGTCAATGTGTGGGGATGGCACATCTCTACAGGAAGTGGGAGGATTATTCTTCAGTATTTCATCAGTGACATAATTCTTACATCGGAGCGCGTCCCTATCTAAGTATTTAAACATATATTGTTTATCAATCATTATAGTTGGTGCATTCTAATTACACTTTAAATCATTCTAAATTAATTGTAGTTTATCTTTTCAAACGTTAAAATTATTGTTAAAATATACATAATATCTATTTTCGTAAATTCGTAATTCATATTCCGAATAACAACTCTCTAAAATCTCTAACTAACTACCAACTATTCATCACATCATCACACCTCTCCAAGACATCTGAACCCATTACAATAGCAAAATAAAAAATAAATATAATATAGAGTGTAATGAAAAATACCCTTGAAGTTTTTGTAAAGAGTTAAGGAATATTACCAAGAGTTTAAGTACAAAACTATTGATTTTGGTAAAAAGTTTTTTCTGATTGAAAGATAACAGGAAAACACAATAATTTGTTTGCTAAAAATAAAATTTACATGATAAAAATTGAATAGAATTAAGAGTATATGTGAGGTCTGAAGGGGTAGATCGCAATATTCTATAAATATAGAGAAAATTGTCGACAAACTTTTCTTATATTACTTTCTACATATAACTTTCTAAGGGGGGCAGGCTGTACTGGGGAAAGAAGAAAAAACAAAACAAAATATATATTGATTATGGTTTTTTTTTGGAAAGAAAGTTAGAGAATTATTACAGAATATTCTCCTATATTTACTTATAGAATATTCCTTATCTATTGCAACACAATCTGTCTCTCTTCTAGAGTGTCAGGCTTTATTATTAAAGAGACACGTTTCGGTCCTTACACATTTCCTTCATTCTTTTACATAAGTTCCAATGATTTCTCTTGAAAACTTGATAGTATAAGAGAGAGAGAGATGGTAGTAGTAGAAGAAAATGTAGGAGAACGTTGGAAACCTTAGTGAAAGTTGGTAAAACCAGTGACGAACATAAACTCTTGAAGAAACTGGGGAAATTAAGGCCAGAACGTGAGACGAATCTGACACCCATTCTGCCCTTCTAACTGTCTTTTAACTTCTCTTATATATATTACAACTCTTTTCCTTACCTCTTGTTCTTCTACGCCTTTGAATGGAAAAACCATTAGAAACTCGAGAGGACTAGACACTACTTTAGATGAAAAACGTTCATTGCCTTCCACCTTCCCATATCCTTTTACCTACCTGGTCCTATGACCTTTTCATAAAGTATCAATGTTTTCTGTAACTTATTCTTATTGTGAAGGTCAAACTTTTCGAAATTAAAGTTTTACATCTTATGGATCTATAAGGAGGGACAAGGATTGCTAATTATTATTTATTCAATAAGTAAGGAGACAAATCGCTGTTACTTTGGAAAAGGTTTGTTTAATCAATATAATAGTATCAGTGGGTCAAGTTGACATCCTTGAACTTAGTTTCTCATCAGCTGTTCGAGAGTATTTGATAAGCACAACCTCAAAAATGTATTCAGTTAACAATGGCGAGTCCGCTCGAGCATTGCACCTCAGAAGAACAACCCTCAGTGATTAGATATTTAGTTGCAGAGGATATGAAAGGGAGTGAAATCCACGAAAGAATGCTGAAATTGTACAGAAATAATTGTTTGAACTGGTCGAACGTTTTATAAATTGGTTGAACAGTGGCCGTGACGTGCAATGAAGTGGACGACCGGTTGAAGTTGTAACTTCCTCCCTCAAATCCCGTATTAAAGCGTTAATTCAGGACAACAAGCGTATTATTGTTGAACTGATAGCTGAAGAAGTGCATGCTCACAAACAAAGTAAGGCCTGCCATTCTAGCGAGAACAAGAAACACAACAATAATTGGGGTGGAAGATCCTTCCACATCCCCCCCCACAGCCCTGACCTCGCCTCATCGGATTTCCATTTGTTTGGACCCCTTAAAGAGGCTCTACGTGGGAAACATATTTTCAATCCAATGCAGAAGTTAAAAATCTGGTGCAAAAATGTCTTCGAGATCAACCCAAAGAATTTTATGCCAGAGGAATATACAAATTAGAAAATTAATAGGATAAGTGTATAAATGTTGCTGGGGACTATGTTGAAAAGTAGCTAATATTTTCTATTGATTAAATAAATTGTTTTTGAGCTACAGCGATTTGTTTCGTTAATTATTGAATGACCTTCGTAGTATTAGCATTTTATATAGTATTGTGAGTGTTATATACTTAAGTCTTAATAGTATACCAAATTTATTTTAAAGTTGGACAGATTGAATAAAGTATAACCTAGCAAAATGGGGAAGGACCTAGTGAAGAGTGCTGTTGATAATAATATCATTACAAAAGATAATAATTCAGTTAAGAAAATTATTAAAGTATTAGTTATTTATTTTTTGTTATTGACCTTGGGAACTTGTTGATTAACCATTCATTCTATATATATTCTAGTGATCAAATCTATTGAATTATTTTCTATGTGGGTGTATATTGTTTTCATTACATCTCTGTCACCATTTACTAATAACGTCTGTAGGTTAGTCGGCAGGTCTATTCCTTTTTCTAGGATTACATCCCAAATTTTATCCCTACCATTGTTGGTATATACACAATCTAGCAGTAAATTGTTCGCATCAGGACTGTCCCTCTCGCCACACCGGCATTCCAGTCTATCTTGTAAGCTTATTCTGTACATTTGGCTTGATGCTCTATTATGTCCCGTTCTTAAACGGATCATTGCAGTGTAAAAATGTCGGGGCTCGCTTTCTGTATGGTAGCATGATCTGATCGGTATGTTAGGCTGAATATTTGAATAGTAACAGGCTTTGATTTCTATATATTGGCATTCTTGACAAGATGTTTTTCTAAAAAATATTTTGACATCCCCCATGTGGCAAGCATACTCGCGAGTATTACCAAGCACCAAGCCACATGTATAGAATAAGGCCCTAAGCAAATTCTCATTAGCACAGATTTTTATTGCATAAACTTCATCCTGGAAAACCGTAGAGTATCCACCGAAGGGCCTCGCAGTGCGTACTATCTCTAGAACGCGTCAACAACCAACTACTACCCTTCTCTTTACTCAGTCTAAATCACTAATTTCCATTTACGTGTAAAATCCTGGCAGTTTAATGTCTCTATATTTTAATACAGTGTTCAGCATTCATTCTAGCTTATTTCTTAATAATCTTTTCTCACTAATTTCTCTACTTCTGAAACCTATTTACCCTGGAATGGTAACATGGGGCTACTCAATGCTCCAGGGAATTTTTTTTGTCTTTGTAACTTTATGTTGGCAACACAGACAATTGTAGACTCTCATGACTTTACTTTTAATCAAGTGTAGTCTCAGTTGGAAGGGTACGAACAGCGTCATCGGGGCATCCAGTACCCCACACGTTTCCTTCTATGAAAGTATTTTCTGTTATTTTTAGTGCCTTTGTTTAGGATATTTTAAAGGGTTTAAAGTGTTTAAAGTCCTTTTTCAATGGATACAGATAGATTATTTCGTTCTGGAAGGGATGTACATGCAGAATTGATGAGACACATTGAGACTGCTCGTGATAGTGAGTTTGACGATCTTTCAGATAATGAAGAAGCCCATGATAATTTGAAGGAAGATGATGTTATGAATGACATTTTCTCCCCAGATATTTCTGAAGATGACTGTTTATCTTCAAGGTGAGCCAGATGGTAAATTAGAACTTAAATAGTTGAAAAGGAAAACGGCAATGTAAGATGACAAGTCTCAAACAACAGATGAAGACTTCAACAGAAGCAATAACAATGTGAAAAAATGTAAAAAAAAACAATTGATGAAAATAAACAAGTTAAGCCTCCTTCAGTCTTTCATAATATAAGAATTCAACTAAAAGCAAACTTGATGAAAGGAAAAAAAATGGATGTTGCTGGTCAACTGTGCGTCCCAGTAAACAAGGTAGGACACCTGCAAGAAATATTTGTCTTATCAAACCTCGCCCCGAGGGAAAAGCCAAGAGATTTGTTATAGTTCACAAATGTTTTTTAGTTCTATAATTCAATTTTTTTATGGCTTCTCATTATATTTTATTTATTATCTATGTTTAATGGCACTATTTTTAATAAAGTAAACGCTTTAAGTTAACGCAAGAAATGTTTTACCCTTCTAGGGGCATAGCATGCCCCACGTTTCCAATTACGTACCAATTTTTGAACGTTACTACTCCAGGGTTAAACATGGTAAGATACTCTTCTTCATTATAAATGTTTATCTTCACTACTACCAGAAAGTTTTTAGGTACATTAGGTTAAAATTAAGATAAATTGTGTTATGTTTTCTGATATTTAATTTACTTTTAAATTGATTTTTAAATATTAATTTCTATGATATCAAAACATAGAGACTGAAATGGAAAAAACAAAAAATCAGATCGTTATGTCATGGTTGTTAGACTGGTATGAAGCGCAAAAAAAAATAAATAAATAAACGCAAACACGGAGCAAAAATTAAAAAAAAAATTGTAGAACACGTTATTGTTTTATTTATTAGTTGTTCACTTTATAGCAAATAAATAAAAAAATCAAATGAATATAAGAGAAAATTTATATTAGATTTTATGACCCCCAGCGAAGCTGCGGTGAGGCCAACTATACGTACTGCCCATTTGTCAGGTAGTATTACGAGGGTTTTATTAGGGTTGGTAAAATCCAATTGTATTCTTTATGAATTGCTACTTATATTGGTGGAGGATGACCCCCCCCCCAACTTCAACATCTGCCAGTCTAACGCACTTTTATTTCATTACCTGTGTTGGCTTCTGCTCTATGTTGTTATATTATGATATAATATCCGAGTATGGATTTCAAAAATATTATTTCATTTATATGTCATTTATTATAAAAAAAGATGTAAAGAAAATGTAATTCAAAAAAATACATTTAGTGTCAGAAAAGAGAGATTATTTTCAATTTAGAGCTAAATTGTTTCTTAATTACTTTATGGCAGTTGTGAATTATTTGACTATAGACGTTCCAAAGAAAACTGACTATCGGGAACAATTAATTCAGGAAAAAAATGCAATTACTTTCTCTTATTCCTAGTAAAAGGAAATCGTGTCGATATCGAGTTTTCACCGGAAATATCCGTTTTGAGGTCCCCTGAGTCCAAAAAAGAAGTTTTTTGCAAATGGTCTGTGTGTGTGTTTTTTTTTTTTTTTTTAAAGCTTTATTTCAACATGCTCCATATACATATTACATGTTATAGTCAATCTTAATACATAATTTATTTTCCATAACATTATAAATAATTTGAGATATATATCTTAATGTCGAGTAAATTAATAGTAATAATAATAATAGTAATAAAACTTATAGTACAAACAAACAAAAATATATTACATGTTAAAATAATCTTAATACAGCTATTTTAAAGTAGGTAATTAAATATTTTTTTAAATTTATTTATTTATTTATTTATTTTTAAATTGTCATTTATTCACTTATCAGATTATTAAATATGAAATTAAAATTAAATATAAATTTAATTCACTAAAAAATTCACTCCAAAGATTTAATTCACTAAAAAAAATTCACTAATAAATTTAATTCACTGTGAGATTATTTAGTATCACTTTCTTCTAGAAACTTGAAGATACTCTCAATAAGGCAGTTGAATTCTCTTCTCCATTTTCTTTGAAGGAGATCTTTTTTTGAGACAGGTGTGTTGTGTGTTGTGCGTGTGGGGTGTATTTGAACAGCATAGCTTCAAAAATGAAACCGTAGAAGTGGAACTTGATATTCCGTTTAGGGTATCCCCATGGGATCGACGACGTTTTCTGTCAAAATTCCTCAACGGAAGTACCACTTGTACTAGTTTTTTTTTTTTTACGGTTTTGCAATTTCTCAAAAATGCTACGACAATTTTCTTGAAAATCGTGTAAAACCAAACTGTAAATGTCCTACATCTTTTATTTAAAACATTTCCGTGAAATTCATTTAAGGGCACTTTAGGGAGGGGTAGGGGGTTTTACAGATTCCTCTAACATTGTTATCATAGTGGATTGTACAATTCTATCCTCCAAACAAAATTAATTAGAAATAAATAGATGGCCAAAATTCCGAGTTTTAAGGAAAATAGTAAACCGGAAATGCGCTTTTACTGAACAGTTTTTTCAATTTTCGATGAATTTCGTTAAATTTAGTACACAAACTATAACATTTGTCAATAATAATTTTGAGATTAGGAGTAAGAGAAAGTTGTGTGAGTGTTTCACACCAGATTTTTTTTGTTTTATTATAAGAATTATGTCAAAGTCATTTGTTGTGTATGCTTCAATTTTGATTATTATTATTACTGTTGAATTTTTGGATAGGCGCACAATGCTGGATAACATCTGGTATTTTATCCCTCGTAGCATGCATATTCATTTTTTCCCTGACCGGTTTCGGATTTACATCCATCGTCAGTGGAATTTCACCAAGTTCGTGTGGAAAGTTCACTTTAACGTAATGCATCTGTTACACTCACGACTTGTTGGTTTGTTGGTTGTATATATGTGAGGAGATTATAAGACTATCCACAAAAACATAATGAATGACCAAATAAACTATAACTCAGATATACCCTTTAAGGTCATTCCTCATACCTATCCTATTACAAACATACCACCAACTAATATAAAAGACAGGTCTATGCATATATATACAGTGCAGTCTCGATTATCCGTCACTCTTTTATCCGTCACCTCCAATTTATCCGTCACGGTGTTTGTGCCCACACATTATGTACTCTTTATTGTACACGGCGCTGGCGCAATATAATTTCTGGATTTTGCAAAGTCTATTTTGAGTGATGACGAAATAATTGCAAATTTGCATCCGACTGATGAAAATAATAGCGACAATGAAGATGAAATTCAAATTTCAAAAATTACTAACAACCGAAGCCGAAATTTCGATTTCCAAATTTATTGAATGGTACGAACACCAAGAAGAGTGCGATAGTACATCAAATTACTTTAAGGAAACTGCAAGTTCTTGCAGCCGAAGAAAGTGAGGAATTCTAAAAACAGTCAACAATGATGAGTTTTTTTCAAACCCTCACAAGAATAAATCGAAGATTAGAAAAAACATTGTAGTGGAATCAATTGTCGTGATTCCTGAGGTATGAAGTTAGATGTCTTGAAGAGGGATTTATTAGGCGAAGTTAGTTTAGAGAGTTATATCTTGAATTACTAACACTGAATTTATAAAATAGAATATATTTTAACAATAATTTGAATGAGCCTAATGGTAACTACAATTAATATGATTTGATAAAAGTAAATAAATAATTTTAAGAGTTAAATAACAAACAATTTAAAATTATTATAACAAATAAACTAATATGCACAACTATGAAAATAATTATAAGATAAACCTTGTATAGGGACGCGCTCGGAACTCAAGTATAACTGCTGCTGTAAAATGATACTGATATAATGATGTGGCTACTGGTATAATGATGATGATATAATGATCCCCTCTTCCAGTGGGGCGAAGTTTATATTAGTCTTACTCACACACTGTCAAGTGTGTAAGTAAGTTCTCACACTAAGACATCTCTAGTAGCGTGCGACCTTGGTTAGGTCGGCGACCAGTGATTCAGGTCAGTGGCCAGATTTGGTCGCCCATCGGCGACTTTCAAAGACCCGGTGGCTTCTGTTCAATAGATAGGGCTTTATCGGTGCTTGTCTTTGATACCTTTGCATTGAAAAGGCAGCGACCGGCTGTGGGGCCACTAGTTATAAATTATTCTTTCCTTTTGTTATATTTTGTGAAGGCTTTGACATTGCTTTGACATTGCTATGTCATTACATGGCCCTGTATCGTGAGAAAAAAAATGGGGCGCCACAATAGCGAACCTAGGTAGACAGACACAGCTGGAAATAAATTGCGCCGATTTTGCCAAATTTCCACGCCATCTAATCTAGATGCCCTGGAGCTTTATGGGCGGTTGTGCGTTTTTTTTTTTTGCGAAATCTAAACAAGACTAATTTTAAATACTGTTGATTACATTTAAAATAAATTGATCTTTATGAGAAAGTTATTTGTTAATTAAACCTTCTTTAATAGAGGGATAATTTCTGCTATTATAAATTACTTACTACTTTACAAAGTATAGCGATATACTTTGTACGTAAAATTCATAATAGCAATTAATTTACCATATATTCTTGATTACCAGAGTAAATTATTATGTTAATAAATAGTATGTATTTGACAAGTGACTCACTCGCGTTGTATAAGGATTCTTTATTCCCGCGTTTAATATTTTATTTTTATATTTACATCAGATAAAAAAGAAGATAAAAACTGGCAAGAATGAAAGTTTACCTCAATGACAATTTTGTTAGAAGGTTGTAAATAGTAGGTTAGTTTTAATTTGTTTTTGCATAAGCATTCGCAATATAACCACAGCCAGAAGTTTAAAGTTATGGAAAATTATTATTTTCTGATATATAATTTATGCATAATTAATTTTAAAATGTTAAAACAAATCTTTAATTTGAGAATATATCTATTAAAGTCTGTTATTCCAGGTAAGAACATGTATTGCAATCATGTCAAATTTTCGATATAACAAGTTTTCACCGGAGAAAACTTTTTTAAGGCCCTCTGGTTCCAAAAAAATTGGTTTTTTAGAAAATGATCTCTGTGTCGAACACATGTATGCGAACAGCATAACTCAAAAACGAAAAAAAATCACAGAAAGTTCAATCTTGATATTGCGTTTAGTTATCACCGTGGCATCCGACAGTAGGTTATAGAGTCAAAATTCCTCAACCGGAAGTGTCACTTTACTGATTTTTTTTTTTTTCCAGTTTCCTGTTATTTTCTCAAAAAACGACTCCAATGATTTTCATTAAACTAAGAACTTGAATTACACATATATAAAGCTACAACTTTTACTTGAAACATTTCAAAGGATAAAGTCATTGAAGGGTTTTTTTTTTTGGAAAGGGGTTAGGTTTATTTTTTTTCTCTTAAGTTGCAGGCCTAGTTGATTATACAATTCTGCCATTTAAACAAAATTAATTAGAAATAAATAGATTGGCCTACATTCTAAGTTGGCCAAGAAAATTAGTTAAACGGGAAGTGCGTTTTTACTGAACAGTTTTTTTTTTTTTTTTTTAGTTTTCGTGATTTTCTCCATAAAAACGCCTGCGAATTTCATTAAATTTGATATATTAGTTATAAAAATTTGTCAATTACAATTTAGTAAACTACAGTAAGGGAAAGTTTTAGGAGTGTTTGATACCAGATTTATTAATTTTATGTATAGGGGCGGGTGTTGGTGTAGTGGTTATGAGCATGGATTTGTAAATGGGAGGAGGACCTCAGTTCGAGTCCAGCGTATAACTGCTAAATTTTATATTCGTTTAAAAAATGTTAATAGTAAAGTAGGTGCTTCCGCCCCCGTCCACGACAGCTAATTGGTAGCCCGCTTGAAAAAATAGGCATTACTTTATTTTAATATTAATTTTATGTATATACAGGGTGCCCAAAGGTACTTGCCCCCCACCATAAGAGATGCATACACATGCTTTTTTCCTGCTAATTGTACCTTACGAAATACCTAATTGTACTCTAATGGTGAAGGCCAGTTCGAGCAAGATCTGACAATTAATGAGGAGTAAAATTTATAATAAAATAGTACTTTTCTTCTTATTCAATAAAAAAAAAAAAGTTATAATATCATTTAGAAATTTCTTATAGGAATCATGTTTTCATTCATAACTGTAAAATATCGCTCAAAGAAAAAAAAAAAACCGTTCATGTAAATTTTTCTTATAAAAAATAGAAGAATCTATTTTTTTAAAATAAAAACCACACCTCCCCCTTTTGAAAAAATGAAGTTGATGCTTGTATCTCTCGCTTCTGGAAGCACCAAAACAAAATTTGCAAATTAAATTTGGTTTTCTAACCAAAAAAACTACGGGGGACACGTATTTTTTAGTTGTTTTTTTTTTCTAGCTTTCTTAGTTTCCGAGAAAAAGTCGTTATCGACCTTATATTGTATCGTTATACCTTGGGACACCCTGTATATGTTTTTTTTTTTTAGCAAATTCATTCAAACTATAAATTTTTTTTAACTGAAAGATGGCAGAGGTAATTTTACTATCACTTACTTTTTAAGTGAAAATATTGCAATGATTTAAATTTTCCAAAATTGAGTTTATTGACAGAAAATATTGTGATTGTGTGTGTGATTTTGTGAGTATAATCAGCATAACTCGAAAACGGAAAATCGTAGAAAGCAAAAAAACTTGATGATATTTCGTTTATGCTATACTAGGGAAAGCGACAAAATGTTTCTTGATCAAAATCGGATGTAACGGATGACCACACTTTATTGAATAGTTTTTTGTTTTTTTTCAGTTTTTTGCCGCTTTTATTGAAAACGGCTGATTCAGTAAGGATTTCTTTTAAATTAACTATATCAGCTATTATATCTTGAAGGCATTCGCGTTTCTAGGGTAACCAGTTAAATTAGTATAATATAGAGGGCTCCCAAAAAATTGTAATTTTGTGGGGTTTATAGAAGTAGTAATCAATAATTTTAGTAAGGTTGTGCTGGTAGGGGGGTAAAGAAAGGATAGAGAAGAACATTTTAGATTACTGGGAAAATAAACAAACAAAAGAAAACAGAACCACACAACACATCAGAAGTAGTGATGGAAGAGCACATTGCAGGCCTACCTCATGATAGAGGACCACCGGCTGACATAAAAGATAAGTATTCGGAAGATAATAATAAGGATAGTAACATTAGTAATGAGGCCAATATTAATAATAATAATAATAATAAATGATAAATCCAGGAAAGGCCACAAGCGATCGTTGACTCGTGAGAATATGGGTCTGAATATGCGCGCAGCGAAAATGGTGAAAAGCAAGGATAGGATAGCGAATATTCAGGATACTATTAATAATAGTGATAATAAAATTAGCAATGAAGTATCTATGGAAACAGGTGGTGTGAACTCGACTGGTTTCTATAAGCCTACGGACGATAAGCGATCGTTGACTCGTGAGAATATGGGTCTGAATATGCGCGCAGCGAAAATGGTGAAAAGCAAGGATAGGATAGCGAATATTCAGGATACTATTAATAATAGTGATAATAAAATTAGCAATGAAGTATCTATGGAAACAGGTGGTGTGAACTCGACTGGTTTCTATAAGCCTACGGACAAAGGTCCCTTCACTCTACATGTAGAAGGTCAGGACGGTAATGTGGGCAATATCCATCGGGTCACGTTCGGTAAATGGATATATAAAGAGGATAACAGCTATTCAAATGATATAGTTGATATCAGAGCTGTGGGGAAAAGCCGGATGAAAATTATAACAGAAACACCGGAAGCGGCTAACTATTTAATTAACCACACGGGTTTGGAAAAGCGAAACTTGAGGGCTTATATCCCAGAATATCGTATCTATGAGGAATAGCGTCATTAGAGGGATGGAAGTATCCTTTCCAGAGGAGGAAATTCTGCAGCACCTTCGAAGTGAAATTTCGGTGATAAAAGTAGAAAGATTATATAAAAGAACCGAAAATAGGCCTCTTGAAACTTGTTTCTTGACTTTCGATAGTCAGAAACTTCCGAGGCATGTCACTTTGTATGGGGCGAGGTTCAGAGTAGAGCCTTATGTACCTCATAGGAGACCATGTATGAATTGTCTCCGATATGGACATTCAAGCATCCAGTGTAGAGGGCAGATAAGGTGCAGTAAATGCACGGGGCTGCACCACGCAGATCAGTGTAATATAGAGAAAATAGAGTGCATTAACTGCCATGGGAATCACCTTGCAACGGATGCGAAATGCCCAAAATACATAGAGGAAAATAAAAAAGCTAAGGAAAAAGCAATGTATGACTCAACTTTTGTTGGAGACTCCTTTTCAGAAATCGCCAAAAGTAACAGTTTGAGGGGCTCACTGAGGAAGAGTTTCCTGCGTTACCAGGTCCCTCACCGGTTCAGGTCTCGAAATTTAGACGCCCAAAACGGGGGAAAAAATCATTTAATCTAAAGCCTATTCCTACGGATAAATCGGCTGGTACCAGCATAGAGGAGGAAAGAAAAGGAACTGTAATCAGTGTGAAAGAGATTCGGCAGACCCTTGGCTCCGTGAAGCATCCAGTCATGGAAGCGTTCATTGAAGTAATTGATTCAATGAGTAGAAAAGATTGGGATGGAATGACTAAATCATTGGAAGCATTAACATCTCAATTTTCGGAAGGAAAAATTTCAGTTAAGTCTGGGTCAATTGCATCAAAAGCAGAGCGAGTATTTCAGAGTGGAAAGGCCCACAAAGAGCTTACGGAGGAGGGGCTGGTAGAGCCTATAAAGGAACAGACCAAAGAAGGGGTTATAAACCGATTGAAAACTGATAAGCAAAAGGATACCCTTAAGCATCTTTCAGATGCAGGAGGTTTTAGTAAGGTATCAACTCGGTCAAATTCCCGTAAATGATGAAAATTTTGCAAATAAATATAAGATCGTACATAAGTAATCGAGACAGTTTGGAAATATTGTTGCGTGAGAGAGGAATTGATGTGGTCATCGTATGTGAGACATGGTTTAAACCAGGCATCGAATGTAAACTACAAAGATATAACATAGTGAGAGCAGATCGGGATGACGGGTATGGAGGATGCGCCATACTCGTACACAAGAGATTGCCTTTCGACCCGATAAGACTTTCCAATCCAAGCAGGGATCGTATACAGATATGTGGAGTAAAAATATTGATCAATTCAGTCATGACTACTCTTCTCGGAGTATACTGTAGACCAGGACATGGAACCACGGTGCAGGAATGGATACATCTTTTAGATTCTGTTTGGGGGTGACTTCAATGCACATCATGCTGCATGGGGTTGCAGAAGGGAATACGCAGATGGGCGGACCTTGCTGGAGATCATGGATGTGGCCAATCTTTGTGTGCTCAATGATGGATCCCCGACCATGATTCCCAGACCGGGTTCTCAGGCACAAACAGTGGATTTAACGTTATGCTCACCACGCTTGATATCGGAACTAAGTTGGGCGATAATAGATGAACCTCTGGGTTCCGATCATTTGGGCATCATAATGGAGACGAGCTTCGCGTTGGGAGCAACGGATAAGGCATCCGAGAGCCGGTGGTTGGAATCTCAAAAAGGCTAATTGGGAAGATTATAGATTCCTGATTGAAGCAGAAATTAGAGATTCCACATCGTATTCTTATAACGAATTTATGAGAATAATAAATTATGCAGCAGAAAAGTCTATACTTAGGTATCCACAATGGCTTTTTATAAAGCCTAATCGTAGTGCAAAATCTTGGTGGGATGAAGAATGCAATCGAGTGAAACAGAATTCGCAAATGGCCTGGCAAAATTATAAAAACTCTCCAACTTTGGACAAGTTTGTCGACCTGAAGCGGAAATTAGCTGAATGCCGCCGGACTTATAGACTAAAGAAAAGGAATAAGTGGTACGAAATGTGTAACAGTCTGGATCGGAACTCGTCCTTAAACACAATTTGGAGTCAAATACGAACTCTGAATAAAGGTTACACACCACAGGTTAGGTCTAGCACTGCGGTCTGGGTAGAGGACTTTCATAAAGCATTAACTCCAGACTATACGAGTGAATTTATTGATTTGTCGGATATTCGCATTAAGGACGATTTGGTAAATCGACCAGTTCAGTTATGGGAAGTAACGAATGCGATAAAGAAGGGAACGAATACATCACCTGGGTGGGATAAGATTCATTATCCAATGCTACGAAATCTGCCGCACTCAGCTCTAAAAGTTTTATTAAAAATCTTTAATGAAATATGGGGCCGTGGTTCAATAATGGAGGGTTGGAGAACGTTCGTAATAATCCCGATCCTTAAATCGGGAAAAGATCCCAACTCATTCTTATCGTACCGGCCAATTGCTCTATCTTCATGTGTGTGCAAAACATATGAAAGAATGATAAAGCTAAGGTTAAATTGGTGGCTGGAAGAATACCAAAAAATTTCCCCACATCAGCTTGGTTTTAGGAAACAGCGCAGCATGCTGGATTATCTGTCAGCATTTGTCAATGAAGTGTATACAAACTTGACGGAAAACAAACATACAATGGCTGCCTATGTGGATATACATAAAGCTTATGATAACGTAAATATCGCTATATTGAAAAATAAAATGGTGCAAATTGGAGTTCCGGGCAGGGTTATTATAAATGTAATTGGAATGTTGCAAAGGAGGTTTTTAGTGATTAGCTACGGTGATAAGGTTACGGGGCCTAGAACCACCGGACTTGGCCTGCTTCAAGGAGCTGTGCTAAGTCCTATTCTGTTTAACATATATACATCAGACTTAGGAGATAAACTTGGATCGGAAATTAGAACTCTCCAGTTTGCAGATGATATCTACGATCTACACGGGAGAGCAGTCTGAAGACAAAGCTGTGATAAAAATGAAACGGGCAATGCTGAGACTCGATGAATGGGGTGGAGAGCTGGGGTTTCGAGTGTCTGCAAATAAAAGTGCTGTTACAATGTTCAGTAGGAAACGTCGTAGTAGCATCCCGGAAAGTATTCAGTTTGGCCCTTCTGAAATCTCTCATTTAAAGGTCTGTAAAGTGTTAGGACTTTATATCGACTATAAATTGAAATGGAAGCGCCACATTGAGGAACTCGCAAAAAGTAGCGAGAAAAGTTTAAATATTTTACGATATATAGCGCATGTGACTTATGGGGCGGATCCGAAAATCGCACTCCTCCTTTACCGGAACTTAATTTTGTCCAAGTTAGATTATGCGTGCGGTATTTACGGAGATGCTTGTCAATCAGCTTTGGCCAAGCTAGATAAAATTCAGCATAAAGCGGTACGTATGTGCTTGGGCGCCATGAGATCCACACCCACTAGTATTCTATTGGTGGAGGCTAAAGAGATGCCACTACCACTAAGAAGAGATTTACTAATGGGTAGATTCTGGTGTAGAAGGCTGATATCATGCAATCAGCTGCCTCAAACGGGAGTTTCTAGGCTGGCAGACTTGGACTCTTCACACAGGTTTTGGTATAAAAGGAAACAGCCGATAAGTGTCAGGATGGTTGGAGTTGTTACTGACATGTATTCCAGATTCACGGCTTTGCATAGGATCCCGAGGCGACGGTTAACCTACAGTGTGGTCTGTTCAGAATCATATTATGTTCATTTGAACATATATGACAAACTTAAAAACGAAGGGGGTGAGTGCATGATTTGGGGGATCACCGCGATGTTTAAGGAGAGCCTAGCCAATCCTTATTTCCTGTTTACGGATGGATCCAGATCGATCCATGGAGTGGGTTGTGCCATATGGGACCCCCAGACTGGCAGCTCCAAGAAGTACAGGCTTTCAAATATCGCCTCGGCATACACTGCGGAATTGATAGCAATTTGGAAAGCAATAGGGATGGCAGATAAGATAAGCCAGAAGTGGGACAACACTGTGGTAGTTTTCAGTGACTCAAGAAGTACACTTCAGAAGATAAAATGTCCAGGTGATGTAATAGACCCGATACTCGTAGAAGTAGCGAATAGGTTGGAGAATGCTGCAGGAAGGATACATATAGTGTGGATCAAAGGGCATGCCGGGATCCAAGGTAATGAATATGTCGATATCCTGGCAAAAGATGCTATTAAGTCGGGTGAAGACATTCCGATAGCTAGTCTGAGAGATATTAACAATGCTCTGAAAAGTAAGTATTTAGATGTATGGCAGGAGCAATATGGAAAAGAATATAGAGGCAAATATTATTCAGACATACAGCCTCGAATCCCATATAGACCTTGGTTTGAAGAGTTGGAGGGGGAAAGGCAATTCTATACCACGATAATGCGATTGAGGTTTAACCATAATCTCACCAAGCCGCACCTTTATAAAATACGCATCGTAAATAGTCCCAAATGCGATTGCGGTAACGGAGAGGATGGGGACATCAATCATTTACTCTTTAGTTGTAAAATGTATAGTAAAAAAAGAGAAACGTTTGTAACCGAACTGTCCAAGTATGTACGATTTCCTTGTAGCGCAAAAAGCATATTGGCACTAATGGAAAAGGAAGCGCTTGTTTGCATATACAAGTTCATTAAAGGGAATAAAATGAAAAAGCATATTGGCACTAATGGAAAAGGAAGCGCTTGTTTGCATATACAAGTTCATTAAAGGGAATAAAATGAAAATATATGTCGGATTAGGAATTATCTTTCAGTACATTGTAGTTCTGTGCTCATTTCACTTATACTAGACACCACAACAACATAATATTGAAAGGCATTAACCATAAAATTGTTTCAGATATGACATGTCTAAAGATTAAGGATAACAGCCGCATCGCTCAAAATACTCTTATCTCTGCAAGGACTGAGAATGAAGCAGGGGAAGAGGGTGCAGAAGACTAGTGGAGGACTACAAGAGACATGTCAATTTGAAAAGATAGGGCTGGTTTTTTTCCACCAACATATTGGCAGTTGCAGGCAATTAGAAGCCAAGAGTAGATAAAAATGTCAATATATTGGTTTTTCCAGCCCTCAAAATCAAAATAACGGGTTAATGCCAAACAGACAAAACCAAAAATAAATAAATAAATATCTTGAAGGACGAGTTACAAAATTTTATCTGAAAAATTCATTGTGCTGATTGAAGAGGTGTTCTTGGGGATACCATTTCAGTAGAGACATTGTACGATTCTATATTGAAGATATAGTTTGAACTTCTTACGACTTATCCATTTTGAGATATTTTGTTTACACTCACACACACATACATACATATACAGATCAATCACAAAAAAAATTTTTTTGTATTCTAAGAACTTCAAACAACGTAAATCTAATAATAATTCAATTTTGCAAATTGGATACATTCGCAGCTTTCCAAAAGAAATTAAAAAGGTAAATATTAAATAATAATAACTAAACAATAATTACTTTTATTTGACAAAATAACTTTATAAAGTACCCTCTCTATACATTAAAGTAATTACTAAGTAAAAAAAAATAAAAAGAAAAGTAAATTCTACATAATCGTTACTTTAGTAGAAATATTAGTACAGATAAACGTTTATTTCGATGACATTACTTTACAAATTGTAAATGGAATTAAATGCCACGCCTCTGGAAGTTAGGCTGGCCAGATGATTTTGAAGCCATTCAGTTTGGCCCTGAATTGGGCTAGTATAGGCTGCCTTACAGTTCATACTTCGATTTGGCAACGTTTAACTCCCTATTATTGGCGTAGCACATATATTGCTTTAGTAATAAACTTGCTTCAACATCGCCCTCTTTATTGGTTCCATTTCAACCATGTAGTTGTTTTTATTATATATATATATATATATATACAATTGAATTACATTTATTATTGTTTCAAGCAATATTAATTATTGTTTTCTTTTTATAACTCTATTAATAAATTGAATAGCGGGATTGATTTAATAATCGTCTCTCTCTTAAATTTTAAAGGTGCCCTGCAATTAATCTAACCCTAGGCAATTAATCTAATCTGATTTAGAACTCAAGGCCTCCCAATAAGCCTGCACTTATGCCACCAATGTCTCCATGTGCCCCCCGTAAGACAATTCACATCAGCCATGTCTCATACATATATAATTGTGGGATTTTCTTCAATTCCCGAGTATCTATTTATATGCCTCTTGGATTTATAGCTGAGATACAGTTTATAAGTGCTGGTCAGTCTATAAGCCGTCCTAAGAACCTCCACCCCTGTAAGTATGCGCAGAGACGAAAGCCCTAGGAGAATCTCTAAGGGCTGAGGCGAGTGAAATCTCCGCTTCCAGTTTCGGCAACAAATTACTAGTGCCAAATTTTTGGAAAAATTTGCGAGCCAAGTGTTCACACTCCTCAAAAAGGTGAAATTGTAGTTTTGTCCATCTGGGCACATTTCTTATAGAATGGTCCCGCAAAGAGATCCACACTTTGTAGTAGTTATCTTAAGTGGCAATCGTTGTGCGAATCTTTGAAGGGCCCTTTAAGATCTTTAATTTTTATTTTAAAGGACCCTTTAATCTTTAATTTTGGAATATCTCTACTTCGCAATGTTTTTCTAATAAAATCTATATTTTCGTGTAAGCCATTTCTTTACAGGCGGTTTTTACGAGATAACGCAGAAAGGCTCAGGATAAATGGGCGTTTATAAGGCGCTCTCGTTTGTCAATATGTCGACCTCTTCGTTTCCAGTGGCAATATAACATCCTGTAACATCCTCCAACGTCAGCTAAAATTTCTTCAAACTTGTTAAATTTCTCCTTGTATCTGTACTCAATGTGCAAGTCAATCGCTTACTTGTCTGCCCAATTATTGTGACTTCCTTTGAACGACAAAAAAGCAAAACATCGTAAGACTACATATGACAGCTTTTGCCCTCCCTAGGTTTGTTGATAATTTGCTTTTAACACGAAGGCAAAATATTATAATCCACAATTATTGACGACTTGCTTTCAGTTGTAAATAATGTTTTACAGTCCGCATATTGATCATTATTTTCTTCTTTACTTTAAAATTGGATAAATTCGACAGAATATGAACTATCACTTCTTATTTCTTCCAAAGTATGCGGATGAGGGTTGTAAGATTTTGCCAACTTCTTGATCTTACTAAGGTAACTTCATGGAATATATAACTCATTTTTGGCCAAAGGAGAGACCATTTACCCTACAGCACTTTACCCTAAGATCTCTGTGAAATCTCGGAATCAGCGAATGTTCTAAGGATGGTATATCTTCCTTCAACGCCCAATAAATACCCAAACTTTCCGTGCCTATTGAACGAAAAGGCGATGAAAATGTCGCCGTCCTTTAGGAGGTGCATTGAAGTCTGCTCTATCTCCCAAAAGAGTTTGTATATGCTATCACTATCTAGGACCATCTTCATCAGGTGCCTGCCTTAGCCTACAATGCTCTGTGAGGAAACTCGTCAGTCAGATTATGCAAAGCAAATTGATGTACGCTTCAAATCTTTTGTGGTTATAATCACCCAAACAAATGTTAGCACTCTCTTTATTTCTGAGCTCTTACTGGAGGTCCGCTATCCCACCGAAGTATTTGGCCCTCATAAGAGGAGTTATAGCACCATTCCTTGCCAGGTTGTCGATCGACTAATTTCCTTCCACTACAACCTGCCCTCGCATCCAAAAAAAGGTAACTCTGCTGTTCTTGCCGAGACTTTTTTTTGAACTGACATATGAACTCAGAGCATTAATGGACAGCCTACCAATCAGATAGGATTACAATCTCCTGATTCCGATACTTCCTGTTGAGAGTAAATTAGATACAACTTCTAGTTCCATGATTGTTCTGCCTATAAATATATATAATTGTGCAATATATAATTATGCCACTTTTTACACATTTTTATGTGAACGTTGGTTTTAAAATTAAATGAAATGATCTTGTTTAATTTTATTAATAAAACATTGTTATTCAATTTTTATAATTTATTTATTTAACAGTTCAATAGAGTAATATAAATAATGATAACTGGTTTAACAGACAAGTGCTACCCTCTGTGGCACTTACTATTTATTGCACAATTTTGTTATTCTGTGTATATGGAAAACTAGGCGTGTAGTAATTATTACTGTCAACTCATTAAATATGGAAGTGCAAAACGCGTGAAAATCATAATTGTTAACAGTCGATTGAGATCTGCTAATGAGTTATCATTGTCCACTTTTCCCTCGGCTATTATTGCCAATTTTGTTTTGCTATTTTGCCTGATAGCAATTATATTCAATAATTTAATTGCAATTTTATGCTTGTATATTCAATATGTATTAGATCTAATGCATTCTCAACGTCTACTGTCTCTACAAGTAGAAAACTGTATCGACTACATGTTTAATGTCCCCTAATTGGAGTTTTTTGTCATTTTTGACCTATCTGGACGAAGGCTCAAACACTAAGCCTCTAAAATTAGTGGATGAATTATTATTATTATTTTCCTTATGTTGCTGGTTAGTAAATTGAAGTACGGGTTAGACAATGGACTTCCAAATTCCAGAATTACTGGTCCAACAACTTACGAACAATCTTAGTAGTATTCAATATAATAGCCTAATTTAGATCTGAAATTATATATACATATATTAGTGACTACACAATATAAAAGAAACCTGGTCTCCATTGGTGCCGAGGAAATCTGAAGTACACAGTATTTCAAAGTATTACTAGAGAATCTCCAAGGACTGCTCAACTCATTTAAAAAAAATCATTTGATCTCTAGAGATATTGAGTTAATTTAAATAAGCGATACAACTTACTGTAAAGGCATATTTCCAAACTAAGACTTATAGCTCAGCTGCGAATGCCTTATAAAAAAAACAAAAAAAAAAACAGTTGTGCAGTTTACTTAAATAATAAGAAATATGAATTTTGTATAGACAATTTCTGTAATCTATGTCTATTAGATTAGATTAGATTGTTGAAGAGAATTATTGCATTGCGACCTGAAAGATATATTGTGCCCTCCGGAGCCTTTCAGTGCACTGTAGGCCTCCAAGCAATATTCTATAGCTACAGACAATACTGCATCACCCTACAGTGAGTTGTAGTGGCTCCTAGGAAGAGAAAATCGAACCCGGGATCTCCGCGTGGCTAGACCAGCGCGCTACCACCTTCTTCCTCCCTTGGCTTAGGCCAGTTAACTAGGGACGGAAACCCTAGTTTGTATACTGTGTTTGTCCTTGTCTGTAAAGTGTAGAGTGTATGTAGTTTAAGTGTATTGTGGGCTGCTCTGACAAAGTGCATAGAGTACTGAGCTGTGGAAACCCGTGAGGTCGCTACTCCCTCAGTTACTACATGCAACAGATACCCCTTGCTGTCTGTGTCCGTTAGATGAACCCGATAATACCACTCAATTGTAAAATGTACGGCTTTTTCTTCTTTTAGATCTAAGTTACTTTGTAAATATCCGTATACGTATGATGATACTGACCAAGCACTGATCAATCTGTTCAACTTCACTGAATCAAATTATCTGAACAAGATCAATGACATTTTTATTTTGTATACGTATATGATTAAAAATAAGGAATACTTATAATTTAGCTCTTTTAATATTAACTTTTCTTTCTTTGGAAACCAAAATTCTGCATTACTATTGTAACCTGGATCTTTCTCTAGCTTCAGGGGTTCTTTGGTTGAAGAAATACACCACTTAATGATTTTTGGTTCATCCATATATTTTCAAGAATAAGTGATATACCTTATGTAACTTTGGCGAAACCATACCAACTCAGACAAACACCAGCCAAACACCAACGCTGGGCAGTGACGAAATTTTCCCTGTAAAGGTATTGTCTTGAGGACCAGTTACTGACCTTCAAAAATTCGTCTATAAAAGATACGAAACATTTGGTTTTACCCTTCTAACGTACTGAAGAAAAATTGAAATAGTGGGAACCGTTATACGCTTCCTTGCGCAGTCGTATATTCGAAAATAGAAATTTTAAAAATTGATTGCAGAGTGCAGCACCAGACGAACGGCCTCTCTAGCGGAGGAAAGAGGTACCACGAGAGCCGTTACACTATTACTAATTAGTTTTCGTAAATATTTTTCTTTATTGTTCACTAATTTCTTCTATTACAATGGCACTGTAATCCTATATATATATTCTCATCTAAGTATCGTCATCAAGTATTAGTTCTTTTCTTTCTTCTTTTTCTTTATATTATTTTTTATTTTGTTTGTTTACTTTTTTTGTGTGTGTTTTCTTTATATGAATTCATGTCAACTCACTCTGTATGCCTTTTAAGGCTGTAACAGAATTGAATAAATAAAAAAATAAATAAATATAAAAGAAACCTATGTTACAACAGGCGATGAAGGACAATAATTTTTTTAATGGGGTAGGGATCAGATATAAACACGCCGCGGTTCCCACGCCGTATATTTCTGGCCTTCGCTACCAACTGTAGCTTTCCACTTTTTCACACGATTGTGGGACAACACCATATTCATGGTAATCGAACCCGCTAATTTCCTAGCTTTTAAACCAACGCATGAAAGCGACTATATAATATATAGATTAAAGTTAATCTCAGTTTACCACTTTAGCCAACATTTTCATATAAAATGTCGGTGGCTCTCAAAAATATGTATTTCCTATGAAAACTCAATTTTGATCATTTTATACGATCCCAATACTTTTCCTTTTACTATGAGTAAAGAAAGTAAAAATAAATAAAAAAACCTCTGAGTACAAAATCTCCAAGATCTTCACCACTTCTTCCTTTTATACAGGAAAGAAGAATTTCCTTTTTAATGTGCTATTGCTTTTCTAAGTAATGTCAACCACTCTACTTTATAATATTAGAAAGCTGATTTCCATTGCCACGAGCTTTATTGAGAGGTTTTCGGTTTTAAGATTCTTAAACAAACTCAACAAGAACACTTTAGAACAATCTTATACACAGACTCACTGGCTTACAAATCTTCTTTCATTTATCTTATATTTATTATATTCTTATATCAAAATTACGTACCTGTATACTTTTCCTATTTTCTAACCATAAACCTACATAATATTTCTACTTTCTTACTCGATTTTTTTTTTTCCCCAGCAAAGCTTTATTATTTTGTAAATTAATTAATAACTTTTAGTAAACTTTTTTTATATTTACAATTATAAAATAATTAAAATAAAAAATTGCAGCGTAACGCTCTCATAACTTTCTCTTATTGGCTTGTTAATACAATTATAAAATTGAATAAGTTTCTTTAAAACTTGAAATTTCAGTCATTTGCCCTAAAATAAATATAGTGACGAGGGAGGTATCTGTCCTATCCAAGGCACG
The DNA here is from genome assembly GCA_011037195.1 of Triatoma infestans. Taxonomy (NCBI): domain Eukaryota; kingdom Metazoa; phylum Arthropoda; class Insecta; order Hemiptera; family Reduviidae; genus Triatoma; species Triatoma infestans. The sequence goes on from JAAEAF010002002.1 coordinate 85,259, forward strand.
TACTAGTTGAAGTGATTACATTGTAGGCAGCAGAAGGACAGCATCAATAACCCTGAACCAGCCTAGGTGACTATCTCCCGTTAGCCTTGCAATTAATTCCCTACCACTTATTTAAAATCCCTAATTTTTGAAGGAATCCTTGCTTGCGGCAGGTGTGTTGGTAAAATAGTAGAAAAAGATTAATATAATGAGGTTGTTGAGGAGAGAAAATTAGGTTTGATTAAATGAACGAGATATGCTGACACTAATATAATGTAGCTAAGTTTACACTAACTGCACTGAACTTAATAATGAAAATGATAGAATGAATGATGAGAGTAGAGATATGACACGATGCGACGACTGGTGTACAGTTGTATGGTTGTATATAATAGATCCCTTTAGGTAGATTCCCATTGGCTCATATACACAGGTTTTCCCACTCTAGCTTGCCTAAGTCAGAGAGTAGTCTCTATTAACCAGAGAGGGCCTCTCTTCTCTCTGCTGTGGTTGCATTCTCTCTGCAGTTGGGCTTGAGCCTCTGACCAGTAAACATCTCTTTCAGTGTGTTCTTAATAAAACTGTTGTTTTTTACTAGGTTGGTGAAAATTGTTTTGGAAAAAATTTATATTGTCGTGTTATTTAAATTACGCTCTTTTTTTTCTCTTACTTTTTGTTATTTTTTTTTTTTTTTTTATCGACATTTTAGTGGTAATAACATTTTTTTTTCTTTTTAAAGTGAAGCAAAGTTTGAACTCTGAGCGTATTAGTGAAGTTACTTACTTCTAATTTTTAGTGATTTTCGTTATGGATAAACAAGATATGTCAACACAGCACTCGACAGTGGGGATAGCTGGCTTAGCAGGTGAGCGTGTTAGTGGTGGGGGAAATGATCCCACTACTTTAATTCTGACCAGATTAGAACAAGGGCTAGGTAGTATCGCTTCTGAACTGGGCTCTATTAAGTCAGAAATAAAATCTGTAAAAAGCGAGAGTCAAAATGTTTCTTCTTCACTCAATTCTTTCAAAAATGAAATTAAATCTTCCGTTGAGAGCCTTCAAAATAATTTGTTTAAAGCGAGTAATAAAATAAAATCTTTGCAAAAAGAATTAACAGACATAAAGACTCAATTTCAGAATCTTCAGTCTTCTTTTAACTTTACTCAGCAGTTTGTGCATTATGATGGCTTGAGAATTCTTAATGTTCCTTATAAGCCAGAGGAGAATATTTTTCAACTTATTAAGCAAATTGCAGATTTTATTAGCCTCGATTTGGAAATTAACTCCATAAAATCTGTGTACCGTGTCAAGACCAGGTCAAATGAATATTATTCTCCGATTATCCTAAAATTTTTCAACCCTTCAATGAAATCTCAGTTTATAAACTTAGCCAAGAAAAAAGGCTCAATCAATTTAGGTTCAGTAGATAAACCTGTATTTATAAAAATTTTTGAAGAAATGTCTCCATCTAATTATTTTCTTTTTAAAAAAGCTAAAGAGCTGAAAACCCAAAACCTTGTTAAATACGTCTGTTTAGACGGGGTAGGGTTTTAATTAGGAAAGAAGAAAATTCCATGGCTATAACAATTAATTCAGTCTCTGATATTGTCAATCTAAAAGGACTCCCTGAAAAGATACAGGAGGATCCTTTTACTGATGAATTTGAAGATTTGGAAACTGATGTTTCGTCCCAAGGCTCAAAAATTTCTCTGGAAAGTAGGAATAAAAGAAGGCGGCGTCAAACGGATAAGAAATCTCGACCACTCGATGTTTTTTTAACAGCCCGCCCTCCCGCTGTGGATCGGAAAAAATAATTAATAATTATGTTAATGACGAAATTTCTTTATGTTTTTGGAATGTAAATGGCTTTTCTACCCTCTTTAACTTATCCCGAGATGAAATTAAAAAACTGGTGTCTCATGACGTCATTGGAATTTATGAAACATGGCATCTCTCTGAGAAGATTGTTTATCCACATTTTTTCAAGAATTATACCTCCGTTGCAGTACCAGCTAAAAAAGTGAAAATAAAAGGTCGTGGCAGTGGCGGTTTGGTTATTTTTGTTAAAAAGTGTCTTAATGTGAGTGTAACGTTATTGCAATCTAGAGATTGGTGGCTTTCCATTCTATTAAAAAATGATCATGCTGCCCTTATTGTCTGTTTGGTATATCTAAAACCAGGTAAAGAAAATGATTACATTATTGAATTGATAAAAAATGATCTTCACGAAATTAAATTAATGTATGGTTGCTGTAACTTAATTTTAGCGGGCGATTTCAATGGTAGAGTAGGTGAACGGGATACTGTAAATGCTGAATGTTTTACGAATTCTTTTCTTGAAAGTAATAGAAGTTCTTGTGATCTCACTGTCAATAAAAGAGGGCTTAATTTGATTGAAGTTTTGGATGAAATGGGTTTCTTTATAATTAACGGTCGAACAATGAGCGATAAGTTAGGCACATACACATACGTGAGTAGTCAAGGGTGCAGTGTGATCGATTTGGTGTGCGCATCTCTTGAATCTCTTATGATTATCAATGACTTACACATTACTAATATCTCTGACTTATCCGACCATTTAGCGTGCTCTGTTAAATTAATGATTAAATTTTATAATCACTGTAATCCAAAACACTCAATTGAGAATGGTGAAATTATTAAAATTTTTCGTGATATGGATCATCTTACTAATTTTGTGATAAAGCTGAAACATTCACCGCGAATTTATTACAATAGCGATGATATTAATGATTTATATGCAAATTTTGAAACAGCTGTTCTTGACAGTATGAACCAGGCAGGTATGATTAAAAAACAGAAGATTTCGATAATTAACAAAAATAAGCCGTGGTTTACGGTTGAATGTTTCAGAGTTAAAAAAGCTGTCAAAGACAGTTTTAAAATATGTAATAACAATAAATTTGAAAAAACCTGTGTTTTGGAATACCAGCAAATTAAAAAGAAATACAAAAATTTATTAAAAACTTGTAAACAACAGTATTATAATAACATTAAAGACAGTTTTCGTAAAATAAATAAACCAAGTGAGTTTTGGAATGTTGTCAACAAATTTAAGAAAACACAGTTTAAGATTTGTCCAATAAGTGTCCAACAATGGGAAAATTTTTATTTTTCCATTTATACAAGATCCCAACCTTATTTTGAAGCATTTTTTGGTTATTATAATCCCGAATTGGATGCTGATATCTCACTAGATGAAATTCACTTGTCTTTAATCAATTGTAAAAATAAAAAGGCCACCGGCATTGATTTAATACCAAATGAATGTTTAAAGAATCTCACAGATGAATGGATTCACTATTTATTAAATCTTTTTAATAAAATATGGGAAAAAGAAAGTGTACCTTCATCCTGGGGTAAGATAAAACTTAATTTGATCTTTAAAAAAGGTGATCCTCTTGACCTCTATAACTATAGGGGTATTTCTCTATTTAATAATATAGTGAAACTTTTTACGTTTATTATCTACAATAGACTGACAAAATGGCTTGATACTAATAAATTGATCTCTGAAAACCAATTTGGTTTCAGACCAGGTCGGGGCTGTAGAGACGGTGTTTTTTCATTGATATCGGCAGTAAATATTCAATTAAGATTAAAAAGGAGAAAAGTTTTTACTACTTTTGTTGATTTTAAAAGAGCTTTTGACTCCTTAAATCATTCATTGTTGTGGCATAAATTGTATCAAATGGGAATTAGCACAAAGATAATTAGGATTCTTAAAAATTTATATGAGGTGTCATCTTTCATTATAACTCAGGGAAGTAATACTTCAAAGGATATTGCCATAACTGAAGGGGTGCTTCAGGGTGAAGTCCTAAGTCCGCTCCTTTTTTTGTTATTCATCTCAGATATGACACAGTTTTTTGTCTCTAATGGAAGCCGCGGGATTAACATTAATAGTAATACAGATTTGCATTTACTGTTATACGCCGACGATGTTGCTATTTTAGCTTCTTCGTGGCAAGAAACACAGACAAATTTAAATATTCTACATAAATATTGTACAATTAATATTTTAACCGTTAATATTTCAAAAACTAAAATACTTCCCTTCCATAAAGGTGGACGAACCTCAAACTTTAAATCTTTTAAGTTCAATAACTATGATATAGAAATTGTCAATAGTTTTGTTTATCTGGGAGTTCCTTTTTATAGTTCAGGTACTTTCTGTCAGTCCGTTAAATACTTTCTATCTAAGGGTACTGCTGCACTCTCAGTGGTAATAAAAATTTTGAGCGGCTTAAAATCAGACTCATGGCGATCAAATTGTCACCTATATGATTCTGTGTCTGAAAGCAACCTTTTATATATGTCAGAGATTTGGGCTGGTAGATATGGGTCTATCATAGAACGAGGACAAGTGAATTTCTTAAAAAAAATATTAGGTCTAAGTATAACTACTCCGGACTCATATGTGAGGCTTGAAACAGGTCGGATTCATACTCAGCTAAAGATCTTCAAGAGAATGCTTAGGTGGTGGATCTGTTTGCTTAGCATGGCTGATGACAGAATCCCAAAAATCTGTTATAACAGATTGGTTGAATTCTCGAGTATTAAGTTGCCGTTTAACTGGGCCCTTGAGCTGAAAGAATACTTATTTACTATCGGCAGATCGGATATCTGGTTCGCTCAAAGTTCTAGATTAACGGAAACTGAATTTAATAACATAATAACAGCATTCAGCAATAATCTGTTTAGTAAGGACATTGACAAAGTAATTAATTCCGGTTATAATATGTACTATAGAAATATCTGTCCCTTTAATCCTCACAGTCAATTTATTTTATATAATTCTCATATCAATAAAATCAGAGTAGTCTGTCAGTTACGTCTGGCTTCCAAACATCATACCAGATTATATATTAAAGGCGAAAAATTTGTTTTTGGTAAAGAACGTTGTCTGTGTTGTTCCCGAGAATGTAAAGAGGATGTTGCTCACTTTTTATTAAATTGTCCTTTGTACTCTAATGTTAGATCAATGTATTTAAGCAGATATATAAAGAACTTGGATGACCATAACAACATTATTAACATATTAGACATAGTTTCTGTTGAAAAATTAGATCATGTCTACTTTTATATCTTAAACAGCCTCAACTTGAGGAAATTGAAATTAGGTATGAATTGATCAACTTAACTTTTATTGTGAATTTAGCTTTGTCTGTGTATAACTTGTTAGGTATTTTGTATTAAGCAGTGAATTTTTCTTTTTAAGTTTTGAATTCTATTTTGTTGCTTTTATGTTTATTTGCAGTTAATTTCATTACAGTTTGATTTTTAGTTTATGTTTATGTTGTATGTAGATTTGTGAGGATACATGGATGAGAAATAGATATAACAATGGGGAGAAAAAGAAAAAAAATAAAATAAAATAAATAAAAATTTTGAAAGGAAAATAAAAGGTAGTGATAGACTTGGCAGAAAAGTTTGATGTATAGTTCATATAATGTAAAACTTATATATATATATATATATATATATATTTTGTTTGTTTTTGTTTTCTTTGTTAGTCAGCTTTTAGCTACCGCTGTATTCTAATTTTTCTAATTTTTGTTCATGTAATCACTTTATTTTACCCAACTCCCTGCAATAAGCCTATTAGGCTTCAATGTAGTGTTTATAGTAAAAATAAATAAATAAAATACTGCATCACCCTACAGTGAGTTGTAGTGGCTCCTAGGAAGAGAAAATCGAACCCGGGATCTCCGCGTGGCTAGACCAGCGCGCTACCACCTTCTTCCTCCCTTGGCTTAGGCCAGTTAACTAGGGACGGAAACCCTAGTTTGTATACTGTGTTTGTCCTTGTCTGTAAAGTGTAGAGTGTATGTAGTTTAAGTGTATTGTGGGCTGCTCTGACAAAGTGCATAGAGTACTGAGCTGTGGAAACCCGTGAGGTCGCTACTCCCTCAGTTACTACATGCAACAGATACCCCTTGCTGTCTGTGTCCGTTAGATGAACCCGATAATACCACTCAATTGTAAAATGTACGGCTTTTTCTTCTTTTAGATCTAAGTTACTTTGTAAATATCCGTATACGTATGATGATACTGACCAAGCACTGATCAATCTGTTCAACTTCACTGAATCAAATTATCTGAACAAGATCAATGACATTTTTATTTTGTATACGTATATGATTAAAAATAAGGAATACTTATAATTTAGCTCTTTTAATATTAACTTTTCTTTCTTTGGAAACCAAAATTCTGCATTACTATTGTAACCTGGATCTTTCTCTAGCTTCAGGGGTTCTTTGGTTGAAGAAATACACCACTTAATGATTTTTGGTTCATCCATATATTTTCAAGAATAAGTGATATACCTTATGTAACTTTGGCGAAACCATACCAACTCAGACAAACACCAGCCAAACACCAACGCTGGGCAGTGACGAAATTTTCCCTGTAAAGGTATTGTCTTGAGGACCAGTTACTGACCTTCAAAAATTCGTCTATAAAAGATACGAAACATTTGGTTTTACCCTTCTAACGTACTGAAGAAAAATTGAAATAGTGGGAACCGTTATACGCTTCCTTGCGCAGTCGTATATTCGAAAATAGAAATTTTAAAAATTGATTGCAGAGTGCAGCACCAGACGAACGGCCTCTCTAGCGGAGGAAAGAGGTACCACGAGAGCCGTTACACTATTACTAATTAGTTTTCGTAAATATTTTTCTTTATTGTTCACTAATTTCTTCTATTACAATGGCACTGTAATCCTATATATATATTCTCATCTAAGTATCGTCATCAAGTATTAGTTCTTTTCTTTCTTCTTTTTCTTTATATTATTTTTTATTTTGTTTGTTTACTTTTTTTGTGTGTGTTTTCTTTATATGAATTCATGTCAACTCACTCTGTATGCCTTTTAAGGCTGTAACAGAATTGAATAAATAAAAAAATAAATAAATATAAAAGAAACCTATGTTACAACAGGCGATGAAGGACAATAATTTTTTTAATGGGGTAGGGATCAGATATAAACACGCCGCGGTTCCCACGCCGTATATTTCTGGCCTTCGCTACCAACTGTAGCTTTCCACTTTTTCACACGATTGTGGGACAACACCATATTCATGGTAATCGAACCCGCTAATTTCCTAGCTTTTAAACCAACGCATGAAAGCGACTATATAATATATAGATTAAAGTTAATCTCAGTTTACCACTTTAGCCAACATTTTCATATAAAATGTCGGTGGCTCTCAAAAATATGTATTTCCTATGAAAACTCAATTTTGATCATTTTATACGATCCCAATACTTTTCCTTTTACTATGAGTAAAGAAAGTAAAAATAAATAAAAAAACCTCTGAGTACAAAATCTCCAAGATCTTCACCACTTCTTCCTTTTATACAGGAAAGAAGAATTTCCTTTTTAATGTGCTATTGCTTTTCTAAGTAATGTCAACCACTCTACTTTATAATATTAGAAAGCTGATTTCCATTGCCACGAGCTTTATTGAGAGGTTTTCGGTTTTAAGATTCTTAAACAAACTCAACAAGAACACTTTAGAACAATCTTATACACAGACTCACTGGCTTACAAATCTTCTTTCATTTATCTTATATTTATTATATTCTTATATCAAAATTACGTACCTGTATACTTTTCCTATTTTCTAACCATAAACCTACATAATATTTCTACTTTCTTACTCGATTTTTTTTTTTCCCCAGCAAAGCTTTATTATTTTGTAAATTAATTAATAACTTTTAGTAAACTTTTTTTATATTTACAATTATAAAATAATTAAAATAAAAAATTGCAGCGTAACGCTCTCATAACTTTCTCTTATTGGCTTGTTAATACAATTATAAAATTGAATAAGTTTCTTTAAAACTTGAAATTTCAGTCATTTGCCCTAAAATAAATATAGTGACGAGGGAGGTATCTGTCCTATCCAAGGCACGTACTAGTTGAAGTGATTACATTGTAGGCAGCAGAAGGACAGCATCAATAACCCTGAACCAGCCTAGGTGACTATCTCCCGTTAGCCTTGCAATTAATTCCCTACCACTTATTTAAAATCCCTAATTTTTGAAGGAATCCTTGCTTGCGGCAGGTGTGTTGGTAAAATAGTAGAAAAAGATTAATATAATGAGGTTGTTGAGGAGAGAAAATTAGGTTTGATTAAATGAACGAGATATGCTGACACTAATATAATGTAGCTAAGTTTACACTAACTGCACTGAACTTAATAATGAAAATGATAGAATGAATGATGAGAGTAGAGATATGACACGATGCGACGACTGGTGTACAGTTGTATGGTTGTATATAATAGATCCCTTTAGGTAGATTCCCATTGGCTCATATACACAGGTTTTCCCACTCTAGCTTGCCTAAGTCAGAGAGTAGTCTCTATTAACCAGAGAGGGCCTCTCTTCTCTCTGCTGTGGTTGCATTCTCTTTGCTGTGGAAGGGTGCTATTACAATTAACTACCAAGCTTTATTTCCCAGGTAAAACAGCAGGATGGCAAAACATTTTAAAATCAACTTCAAGTTGGTTTAATTCAATTTCTGACGATGGACCATTCCAATGATTATCTGTACAAATTAAAAATAGTAGATACACAACTCCTGCTCGTGTGATGATCAGATACCTTAGTTTCCAAGTACGAGACTTATGATTTGCTATTACCACTAAGATCAATGATTTGCTACACCACTACGAGATAAGATATAGATTTGCTACTACTGCCTTGAACTGCACCAGCGACGGCTCCAGGCCTGGCTCTCACCCAGGCCCTTCTGTGCTCATCGCCGCAACACTCTTACTCGTCAATACATAATAGTAGTATGAAATAAGCTATACTCGTATAATTAATAACATTGCATTTCAGAAATCTGTTCCAACTGTACCAACATTAATTAAAATACAGCTTATTAACTACCTTTGTCGTTGATGGCAGAGCATTGACTAGAGACATTGACTACAGCGCCATCCATTGTCAGGCTTCAGTGGCTAGTTGCAGTGATTCTACGACTGTAAATAATTAAGGGTTCGTAGAACGCTCTCAATTTTTAAAAAACAAAAGTGCTTCTTGTTGGAAATACCGTGGTCGTTAAAGTTAACAAATATGATTTCCCTAGTTGTTGTGGTTGATTCCGCAGAACTGGAAAGCATGAAGATGGGCAAACTACAGGAATACCGGTCGATGACCTCAAAAAGAAGCTCTGGCTATCACGAAAAATGTCTCTGATAATTTCTCTAAATTTATGGACGATTTTAATTATTTTATAAATAGCATTGTTTAATCAATTTATTTATACTTTATCTAATTATTTTTCTCTTATTAATTGACTGATTGATTTTTGACTTTCAATGATTTATTTTTATTCATTTGATTGTTTTTCTATAGATTTTTAGGATTAAGATTAAGACTGAAACGTGGGATGGATGCTTATCCCAGGCACTGCAGCCAATTACAGGCTTATTTTTAAGTACCCCTGTTGGTCTAGTATGAGAAACTTCCCCTATTCTTGAGAGAGAATTTAATAAATACATAATGTGTGGACTAAAAGGGTCCGCAATGCTGGATAATACCTGGTATTTTATCCGTCGTAGCATGTATATTTATATTGTTCCTGACCGGTTTCGGATTCTCATTCATTGTCAAAGCAAATTCACCAGGTTCACTTCAACTTAATGTTTCTGTTAAGGGTAACATGCCTTGGTGTATTTGCCCTGACGATGGAGAAAATCCGAAACCGGTCAGGAACAATATAAATATGTATGCCAAATAATAATATTTAGTAAATATAGATAGATAGACAACACTTTATTTTAAGAAGGTTTACAAATACAAAAAATAAATTTTTAAGTATTATACAGCAATAGAATATATCCGTCGGTAATTACCAAATTTACCATCTTGGTACTGTAATAAAAAGAACAATAAAAATTACAATTTAGTAAAAAAAAAAAAAAAAAAAAAAAAAAAAATACAGGCAATAAAATGAAAATATAAAAGAAAAATCTGGTGTGATACATTGATACAACTTTCTCTTACTCTAGTTTTCAAAATTGTAATTGACAAATTTTATAGTTAGAGTACCAAATTTAATGAAATCAGTCGGTGTTTTAATGAAGAAAATGGCGAAGAATGAAAAAAAAAACTGTTCAGTAAAAGCGCACTTCCGGTTTACTAATTTTCTTGAAACTCAAAATTTTGGCAATCTATTTATTTCTAATTTTTTTTTTTTGGATGGTATAATTGTATATTCAACTATAATAGCACTTCACAAAAAAATACATAAATCATAACCCCACCCCTCATCCATCAAAAGCCCCCTTAAATGCAGTACCACATTACCAGGAGAAATGTTTAAAAAAAAATGTGTAGCTTATTATATGATGTGTACTTCACATACCCATCATCATCATCATTACTGGCGCTACAGCCCACTAATGAGCCTTGGCCTCCTCGATGCTCTTCCGCCAGTCATCCCGATTCATTGCGGCAGCCTTCCAATTCCTGATGCCAAGTATGCTTCTGGCATCCTCTCTCACACCATCAGCCCATCGTAACCTTGGGCGTCCAACTCTTCTTACGCCATCCAGCCTTTCCTCCATAACTTTTTTAGGAATTTCGGAACTGTCCATCCTAACAACGTGTCCTGCTCATCGCAACCTGCCCAGCTTAATAATCTTCATTACATCTGACTCCTAGTACAGTTGCATCACCTCCCGAGTTGTCCGCCGTCGCCAGACTGTACCTTCTTTTAGTGGAACAAATATCCTACGAAGGATTTTCCGCTCGAAGGTTAACAGCGCTTTCTCGTCGGATTTGGTGAAGAACCACGTCTCGGATCCGTATGTGAGGACAGGACGGAGAAGAGTTTTGTAAAGGAGTACTTTTGTGCCCCTCGATACCAGTTTGCTTTTGATGTGGCGATTAAGCACAAAATAGCACCTATTTGCCAGCATTAATCTCCTTTTGATTTCTAGGGTCACTTCGTTATCCCTAGTGACAAGGGACCCTAAATAGGTGAAAGCGTCTACTCTTTCAAACTTAAAATCACCTATCGATATATATCCTGCGCGCCCAGCATCTCCCCCCGCATGGATATATTTTGTTTTTTGCTCGTTTACCACGAGTCCTACTCTCTTGGCAGCTCTAGTCAAGCTCAGGAAAGCATTCTTCATATCATCAAAACTTCACATACCCAGTTTGCAGAAAATCGATGGAGCCATTTCCGAGAAAATATCAGAAAACTGAAAAGTATAGTTCAGTAAAAACGCACTTCCGATTTTTTTTTTTTTAAATTCGGAATTTCAACTACACATTTAATTCTAATTAATAATTATTTAGATGACAGAATTGCATATTAAACCGAAATAGCACCTTAGTGGTAAACCTATAAATGAATATTTTCCCAAAAAATACCAAAATACCAAGTTTAAAGAAAATTTTCGGAGCAATGTTTGAGAAATCCGGAAGAAACTGAAAAAAAAAAAAAAAACAATCAGTAAAGCAGTACTTCCGGTTGAGGAATTTTGACCGATAACCTACTGCCGGAATATAACCTTTGAACTTTCTATGATTTTTCATTTTTGAGCTATTCTGTTCTTATAGACATACACACACACACACACAACACACACACACACACACACACATTTTTCTAAAAACCAATTTTTGGACTCAGGTGGGCCTCAAAACGCATATTTCCGGTGAAAACTCGATGTTTGACACGATTACAATACTTCCACTTACTAGGAGTAAGAGAATGTAAAAAAGAAAAGAGTTCTGGTAACGACTTGATAAATAAATGAATACAAAAGGTGAATTTCGTTAAAAAAAAAAAATATATACATATATATATATGTTCATGTTATGTTAAACAAACGGTATAATATAGTTACTGTAATGGGTTCAGATGTCTTGAAGAGGGTTATGATGCGATGAATAGTTGGGAGTTAGAGATTTTTTGAGAGTTGTTACTAGGAATATGAATTACTAATTTACGAAAATAGATATATATGTATATTTTAACAATAATTTAAACGTTCGAAAAGATAAACTACAATTAATTTAAAATGATTTAAAGTGTAACTAGAATGCACATCTATAATGATGATAAATAAATATATGTTTAAATACTTAGATAGAGACACGCTCCGATGTATGAATTATGTCACCCGTAGAATCTTGATGTTACGCTGATAAAATACTGAAGAATAATCCTCCCCTCTTTCTGTGGAGAGACGTTATATTGCCATCACTCACACATTGACAAGTGTGTAATTACGGGTCACACTAAAACATCTCTTGCCGTGTGTTGAACCTAGGTCTTGAACAGGTGGGGCAACAGGTGTTGGCGGTTATAAAAAGACTGTAGCCAGGTGGTCGGTCTTTTGAGTGTTTGTTTATTGGCGGTTATCAAAAGACTGTAGCCAGGTGGTCTTTTGAGTGATTTGTTGACCTTGTATATTGGCCAGGCGGCTTCTGTATACTGACCGTATAATGACCCTTTTGCAAGCAGTGTGTCTTTGGCGGTTCCTGTCCTTGGCGGTCCCTTTGACCGTGCACTGACCGCGGCTCTTGACCTTAATAATAGCGACTGGCTGGCACCACTAGTTATAATTTTTATAATTTTCTCCTTCTTGTTACCACTCCTTGTTATCACATTACATTATTAATTTAAACGCAGGTTAATGCTGTTAACCTAATTTACTTTATTGTCCAAACCAATATAAACCAACCCTGGAACATAAAATTTTTATTAAACAAATGTCAGTAAATTATACTCAAACAATTTTATCAATTATACTCAATTATTTTAACAATTTTATTTTAAAATTAATTTTTTATTTTCCAAAAGTTGCAATTATTAGACAAAACTTTTCGTTTGTGTTTTTTTTTTAAATATTACTCCTTTAAAAATGGTTAGTATAGAGAAATGCGAACGAATTTTTCACCTTTAAGGGTTAGTATATTTCATTTTCAGTTAAAATATATATAAGGGAAATGCGATAAGAAAGTATTGTTGATGGATGATATCATAGGGTTGGCATGCATTAAATTCTCTTTATTTTTGTTGAAGCCTTAAGTTAAAAAAAAAAAAAAAATTATGCGTGTCTTACTCAACCATAAATCGCCACCATTGAGCAGCCGCCATAGTTCGCAGAAAATGCCAAAACATTCACAACAATTTAAGCCCCAACAAGACTCGGGCACGCCAAGTTGAAGTCTGTAAAAACCCTTTTATAAAACCCTAGTGAATTTCGTTTCATCAAACGAATAATGGTATTGCAATATATTGCAATTATTGCAATAATTAGAAATTAATTACATGAAACAAGTCATCAAACTATCTTTTGCTTTTATTTCATCCGATAGCATTAGGATCGTTTTAATAGTCTGCAATAGTATTATTCACTCATTTAACAACAAAGTAATTTATCACATTGGTAAGGTTTCTTGGTAGTTGAAATGGCAAAGGCGTACACACAGTAAACGGTTTTGAGAAGAGCAACCTTTATCTTAAAGGGAGAACAACACAGAGGGTTAATGTCTACTACTTAGAGGTTAGTATAAGTACTAGAGATATAAATCTGATGAAACACAACCACTTGTTTATAAAGTAGAACAAAAAGACTTGATTCATTTAGGTATAGGTTTCTTTAAAAATTAAGGAAGGATAAAATTCAATTTGGCAAAAAAAAATAATCTGGTCTGAAACACATATATAACTTTCCCTTACTCCTGTAATGGGATCCGAAACATTATAGATTCATAGGATCAAAAGAGCGGAGAAACAGAAAAATATCTCAATCGAGTTACTCGCTACGTAGGCCAGACTAGGGTGGGAGATTCCATACAGCTCTACAGGAAGAGTTATACAACAGTTTACGACGAGTTTACAACCAGTCAGCAATCTTCTCTTATCAGTCAGCCAGTCTGTCTCTATATATATATATATATCTCGCTACCTATCGTCTGCTGTAATCATTCCAGTTTGTGTGTTCTTTCATTATACAGTGTTCAGATTATATTCTAGTTATTTCATCTTAAAACCCAATTCACCTCCATCCATTCCCTCACATCCATCCTTCTTTTCACATCCATTGTGCTCCAATTAATATAATTTAATTAAATAAATTATCTTTAAAGTTATTGCAAAGTTTATAATGCTTAGTTAGATTTACCATAATAATAAAAATATACAGGTAATTTTGTATACCTGAGCGGATTTGTGTGGTGCAACTTTTGACACAAAAAAAAAAAAACAACAAAGCTGGAGTCCCAAATAAAAGTGACGATGGTTTCAATGAATTTATCTGTAATTATGATAAGTTTAAAGAAAACTGAAATTTGTTTGGTGTGTTGTTTGTGTAGTAGCGTGTAGCATGAGCGGTTTTGTAAAGGGCTTGTGTGTATGTTTGAAGTGATTAGAAGTAATAAGTAATAAATAAGAAAACACTGCTAGATTAAATTAAATATATTATCTTCAAAAAAAATTTAAATACTTTTCAATATCACAATAATATGCTTATTAAATACGAAACTAGCTAGATTGAACTCTTATGTTTTAACTTATGACTGGGCACTGATGTTGACTCCTTAATAATACTAGTAGAATGTCTACTTCAGACTGTCCTGCTTGGGAGCAGAATTTAGACACTCTCTTGAAAGAATGCCTTCTCTTGGCAGTTCAAATCCTGCCCTACTGAGAAGGGGGAAAAAGACAAAGGTGACTAAGTTCTATGACCTCTTCTGTAACAGTGGTCTTCTACCTGGGTTTTACCTTCTTTTTTTCTAACCAACTTGAATTTTTCTCTAAAATCATGATTTTCGTCAAAGTATATTTATAGATTTAATTATTTCTGGCATCCTTTACAAAATCGTTCGCGCTGTTCTTGAGAAAATTGCGAAAAATTGATAAAATTATTCCAACCTCAGACACCTCATTTTCTAAAAACTACTTTTTTTGGACACAGGGGACATCAAAAATATGTATTTCGTATGAAAAATCGATATAGAAACTTTGGTATGATTACAAAAAACATACTTCCTCTAAATAATTAAGTAAGAATAAGAGAAGGAAAAAAAAATACGCCTAATCATTAATAAAATGAAACCTTCCTAAAAAAAGCTTTAGATAACTGGTAAGAAATGACTGTTTAGATAAATGTTACTAATGTTTTCATGTTAAAATTATTATCTTTAATAATATTGTAATTCTCATGGTGTTGGGAGTTTTTGGGAACAACAAGAAAAGTCAATAACAGTACTCTCTGCTTATCTTTTCCACCACATTTGACATTTTCCCATTGCAGTACTCACTCAGCACTTTTATCCAATATCTTCCACTCTCTCTGTAACGCTATTAATGTTGGTTATGTCTTAATGGGTTCTTACCCATTTATTTTGTTGTTTTTTTTTTTCTTAAAACACATGATTTACGTTGCTAAAATTTTATATTTATATATTTTATTTTCTTTTTTATAATTTTTTTTTACTCTTGGTAAAAGGAAGTATTACGTTCGAGTGAAATTTTTTTAATTGATGTTTTCACAAAGGAAATAGATTTTTTGAGATTGGAGTGTAGGTATATTTTAACAACAAAAATGAATGTAAAACGAAAAAAAATAAACTTAGAAAAATTATGAATCCTTTAATTCTCACAAGTTCATAAACACATAAAGCTACACTGCACAAGGTAATCATAAAAAGAAACAAACCTAAGGTACATAAACAAATAGTAGAACGCCATAAGCATAACAACATAACTGGCAGGAAAACAGCCGGGAGTTTGACTGCAAGGAGAAAAAAAACTAAAAAATACGTGTCCCTGCAGTTTTTTGTTAGAAATCCAAATTTAATTTGCAAACTTGTTTTGGTGCTTCGTGAAGCGAGATACAGGCACCATCTTCATTTTTCAAATGGAAAGGTGGGGTTTTTATTTAAGAAATAGATTCCTCTATTTTTTGTAAGAAAAATTTACTTGCACGGTTTTTTTTCATTGAGCAATATTTTACAAGTTATGAAACATGATTCCTATAAGAAATTTCAAAATGATATTATAACAGTTTTTTGATTGAATAAGAAGAAAAGTACTATTTTATTAAAAATTTTACTCCTGATTAGAGATGTATTTCTTTGGTCGTAAGGTACAATTTGCAGCAAAAAGCATGTGTATGCATCTGTAATGGTGGGGGCCAGTTCGAGCAAGATCTGTAATTAATGAGGAGTAAAATTTATAATAAAATAGTATTTTTCTTCTTATTCAATCGAAAAACCGTTATAAAATCATTTTGAAATTTCTTATAAGAATCATGTTTTCATTCATAACTTGTAAAATATCATTCACCGAAAAAAAAAACCGTTCAAGTAAATTTTTCTTACAAAAAATAGAGGAATCTATTTCTTAAATAAAAACCACACCTCCCTATTTGAAAAAATGTGAGTTGGTGCCTGTATCTCGCTTCTGGAAGTACCAAAACAAATTTGCAAATTAAATTTGATTTTCTAACAGAAAACTATGGGGACACGTATTTTTTAGTTTTTTTCTAGCTATTTTAGTTTCCGAGAAAAAGTTATCCATATATCTTGGGACACCCTATATATAACAACTGATAAATACAAATAACTCTAACCCTATGGCGCAACAGCCCATGAAGTTACTAAGGCTTGCCAGATGGCACTTTTTATAGGGTGGCGAGGGGTAAGCACGACGCTGTTCCTACGCCGTTTAGTTCCGGCCTTCGCTGTCTAGGGCGCTACTAACTATAGCTTCCCACTATTTATCATGATGCTGAGTCAACACCGACATTGTCCCCATGGGAATCGAACCCTCAATTCTTGCACGAAAGACAAGTGCGCTAGCCACTACATCAACGCGTGAGGACAAATACAAATAAAACAACTAATAAATACTCCTACAGAAGTATGAAGAAAAAGAGAATTTTGAGTATGCAAAACAAAAATGTTTTTAGCGAATGTCTATGAGTGTGTGCGTGCGTGTGTGTGTTTTTTATGGACCAAATCTCTCTCGCAAAAAAAAAAGTCGCAGAAAGTTCTTTATTGAATGAAAAACACTTGAGTTTCCGGTTTTGTGACCGGAACCCTGAATGAACGTTTGTAGTGAAGGAGCGTGGCTCCTTCCTCCGTCTTCTTGATCGCCAGCTTGACTGTAGATAGTGTACGGGACTTAATTTTCTTTTCCTTGCCCACGGTTGGCTGGCAGGTGATCAGATATAAATCTTTCCCTCAGCTCGCCTGCTACCAAAGTTTTAATCTTGTCCTGCTCCAGAAAACATTAAACGTTTTTTCCCTTAAATTTTTACTCCTTTCCCAGGGCAGCCATGATCTGCTTAGACGGAGTCCATCATCTCTGTTTTTTGGACAGTCTTCGTCATCTCAGTTTCTGCAGCCCCCTCTCTTATGACGTAATAGTTTACTTGGGAAAGAATTTTGGTGTCTTCGAAATTAATCGCATGTCCAGTTATTGACGGATGTTCTGCGAGGATAGACTTCTCCGTTTTGTTATGCCTTACACAGTGAATATGTTCTTTAAGGCACGTTGTGAATAATCTTTTAGTCTGGCCTATGTATTTTTCCTCACAGCTGCAAGGTATTACATAGACTCCACTTTGCTTTTTTGCAGTGGAAACTGTATTTGAACTCTGGTAGCAGTTGAGACATTTGTGCGTCCCATGTATGGTTGTTAAATTGTGCTTTGGATTTTAGAAATTTTCTCCGACACTCCTTGCATATTATGGGATAATGGCTCTCGTATTCTCTCTTCTTTCCTCTATCTCCAGGCTGTATTACCCTATTTAAGAGAGTAATTATTTGCCTATCTTTGGAGCCGTTTTATTTCAGAGCAAGGAACATGATTTTCTTACTTGGGGAACTCCGTTGGCTTGGCAATCCGGATGGTCCGTTTGATCAACCTAGTGATCAAACCTCTTTTTCAGGTGGATTGGTGAGGTGAACTGTCCTTTCAATATTGTTAGGTGTGGATTTTCTTCCGGCATATGATATATTCTAATGATCAGGATGGGAGACTTCGTCCTGGTCATCCGCCAGCCTAGCGTGGAAAGGAAGAGAAAATTAAGTACCGCCCACCACCTATAGCCACGATGGCGATTAAATTGGCGGAGGAAGCAGCCACTTCCCTTTACTACCAAGATTGATTGCGCCATTAGCTTTCAAGGTGTAACAACCCTGTGAAGAAGCTCATTGCAATATGTGAAAAACGTCGAGTTATAGCAAACCACTGATCACTTTAACCACTTCAATTCAACAATTAACAGGTTTAAGAGAAAGTTGTGTGAGTGTTTTACACCAGACTTTTTTTTGTCCTTGCTGAAATATTATATTTAGGTATATTATTTTACTTATCGCTAATTTTTACTTTCACGTACTGCTAAGAGGAAGATTATCATGCAATCGTGTCAAAATTTCAGAGGAATTGTATGTTTCGTAGTACCTCTTGAACAGTGAATGGCATCAAATGTGGGCGAGACAAGATTTACTGGTACTTCAGTGGGTGCTGGCCACTGCGGCCTCTACTGCAACGAACAGGCCGATGAGCACTGAAGCTAATTCACAGCCCCTACTGACCCTCTCTAGGTGGAAGCCACTACCGCTCTCCTCTCCGAATTGAGCTTAAATGGTGTATCTCTTCAGAATTTCTCAGAACATGAGCAGCGCCAAAAACACTTATTTAGGAATGCGATAGTCTGCCACCTCATTTGCTTTTGCAGGTAGAAATGGATGCACTACACCGACATCGATGCATAGGGCTGGTAGGTGTACCATTATCTAGAACTGACGATCTCCAATACTTGGCGAAACTATTCTGGCGTAATCAAAAAAATAATATTTTCCGCATAAATTATGAAGTCACGATTAAAAAGGATCGTGAGTTTCGGTCTTTTTTTGAAAAAATAAGAAAACTTAAATTCTTGCCAACGTTTCGACAAATATATTGTCTTTTTCAAGGCCTACAACATATAAATACAATAGGTTCTTTTTTGAAAGTCAAAATCAAAAACAAAAAACAGAAAGTAATAAAAAACAAAATTATGGATTAATTTATAAAAAATTTTTGGTTTACTTACATAAAAATAAAAAAATAAAAACTATTAAATAATCTTTAAAACATATCAAACTTGAAAACTTATGTATAATTTTGTAAAACACCTCAACCAGGTTGTTGAGAACACCTCAACAACACAGAGAATAGTGAACAAATAAACCATAGTGAACAGCGGGCAGGTATATTTATAACGGGACTAGTGGAGAAAGGGGTCTATTTGGAAAAAGAAGGTCAGGGATTAGGAAATCAGATTGTGATAAATTGAAGAGAGACCGTTGGTATCTGACCTATAATTAATAGAATTTTTCTCTTTTTTTATATATAGCATTTCAAAAAAATTAAGTTTTTTCCTATTACGTTCAGTTGCCAAAATACTGGTGTTAGAAAAATCAAAATCGTGTGTTTTTTCAGTATGGTGTTTAGTGAGTGCTGTTATGTTGTCAGAGTTAGGTTTGTTTTTTCTACAGTCATAGTCGTGTTGGTATAACCTGTTCTTTAAATATTGTTTCGTTTGTCCAATATACGTGGCTGGACATTGCTGGCAATTTATTTTGTAAATAATATTTGATTGTAATTCAGTCGGCGTAGGGTCTTTTAATTCAGGGAACAGTTTGTGTATTGTATTCGTTGTTTTATGTGCTAGGATAATGTTATATGGTCTGAGGACTTTGAATATTTTTTCTGATAGGTTTCTTATATAAGGAAAGGAGATATATTTCGGAATAGATCTGGAATTGGGATTCAAGGATGAGATTTGGTTATTATCTGAAATACGGGGCAAAATGCTATTGTTATGAGGCAATTCAAAAATTTTTGAAAATGCTATATATAAAAAAAAGAGAAAAATTCTATTAATTATAGGACAGATACCAACGGTCTCTCTTCAATTTATCACAATCTGATTTCCTAATCCCTGACCTTCTTTTTCCAAATAGACCCCTTTCTCCACTAGTCCCGTTATAAATATACCTGCCCGCTGTTCACTATGGTTTATTTGTTCACTATTCTCTGTGTTGTTGAGGTGTTCTCAACTTTTTATTTACAAAATTATACATAAGTTTTCAAGTTTGATATGTTTTAAAGAATATTTAATAGTTTTTATTTTTTTATTTTTTATGTAAGTAAACCAAAAAATTTTTATAAATTAATCCATAATTTTATTTTTTATTAATTTCTGTTTTTTGTTTTTGATTTTGACTTTCAAAAAAGAACCTATTGTATTTATATGTTGTAGGCCTTGAAAAAGACAATATATTTGTCGAAACGTTGGCAAGAATTTAAGTTTTCTTATTTTTTCAAAAAAAGACCGAAACTCACGATCCTTTTCCTTCATACAAGCAACGGTCGAGAAGAATCTTCCATAGTCACGGTTAAATTTATGTATCAGATTGGCTCCACCTATAGGTTAAATTATAATTACATTTAAATTTTATTAAACTCATTTAATATACTAATAAAATTTTTGTAATTTGTTCTGGTGGTTGGTTCCGCAGGGCTGGAAAGCATCAGAGACATTCCGTGTAAGCCTTGCGTTTTGGTCCGACCGGTTTCGGGGCGGCGTGCCATCTTCAGGAGGATGTTTTTCATGTGTGTGCCACACACAGACTCGTAAACGTCACAGCTCAGTTAGTGTGAAGCTACGTCTCTGTACGAGTCTGTGTTGGCAACCTGTCTGAAAACGCATCCTGAAGATGGGCGAACGCCCGAAACCGGTCGATGACCACAAAACGAAGTAGGCTACCACGGAAAATGTCTCTGAAAATTTTTGTAAGTTTGAAGTAATTTAATATTAAATATTTCCATTATTATTTTAAGTTGATGAGCAAAGAATATAAAAGCTCAAAAGATATAAGCTGGATTAATTAATTTAATCATAAAAAAAAAAAAAATATTACATTAAAAATAATAATTAATAATAGGAAGGCCCCCAACGTTTATCTTTACAGAGAAGACGCTAATCCCTTTTTCTTTTCGCTTCTTTGCTATAATTATTTTCAACGGAGTGGAAAAAAAGAATGAATAACTTATTCAGCATTTATCGCAATATCTTCCAGCTTACTTGGACCAAATTAAAAAAAATATTATACAGATCTATTAAAGTTAGATGCGAAGTAATCAATTACTTATTGAAATATCTTTCTCCCTGACACAGACTTTTTCTTTTAAATTGTTTTATTGGCTATACCAGACTTTAATTAATGGAGTTACTTTTCTATATAAATTACTATTGGAAAGAAGGCTTTCTTTTTCTTTTTTTTAATGGTTTTGGGTAAAATTATAATATTTAGATCTTATTCTTAAAAATCTTTTATAACTTTCTGTGATTCCTCTGGTAAGAGGAAATATAACGAACGTGTCAAACTGTCGAAATTGAGTTTTCATCAGAAATAGATATCTTGAGATCCTCTGAGTATGTAAACAATTTACGGAAGAACAAACTTCATATTCCTTTTAAAGTACCATTACCGCAAGTGAAACTAAAGTTTCGGTCAAAATTCATCAACCGGAAAAGCGATGTTTTACTGAATGATTTTCTTTAAAAAAAAACAAAAAAAAAAAAAAACGCTTCCCAACGATTTAATTTAATGTTCGTGCACTAATCAAACAAATAAATTCCTAATATTTTTATTTGTTTTTTCCTTCTCGAAAAAATTCATTTTAGGAAGATGTTGAGGAATCCACCGGAACTTTATGTCGTATATAAAAAAGTATTTTGTTGACCGTTAATATGTCGTATAAAAAATTTTCAAATATTATTTGATTTTTTTTTTATTGTTATTGGCCTGTATTAAATTAAATTGAGTATGTTAATATATAATTAATTATTATAATTCATATTTGGAATCTTCTCTAAAGGGATCTCGTGATGTCTGTGTTTATACAGAAGTTGGAGAGGATTAAAAAAAACACTAAATAAATAGATTCAAAATATATAATTAAAATAAACAATATATGTCAAAAATCAGTAAATATCATAGTATTATTATATAACAACCTAAGTGTCTTGTAAATTAGGAATAATTGCTTTTTATAAAACTTAAATAATTTACATTATATAATTCTGATTTGAAGAAGGTTGTGTTTCTTGGAGCACTTCCCCATCCCTCACTACTGTAACATAGCTTTTCCTGATGACTGGTTTCCGTCTTTTTACGAAATAAAATTGAACTGACCCCCTCTCCCTAAAACGGTCCACCTTATATATTCTACCTCCACCTCCGGTAAAAGTGAGAAGAGGGAAATTTCCTTTGTCCTAAATAAATGTAATAGATGGGTTGGCCAGCTATCTCTGACTCAACTAACTGTTTTTTTGTGCTTTTCAACCTTCAAAAAACCCAACTGTATAAATACGAGGTAAGTAAGTAAGTGCACTGAATTTTTGTAGGTTACAAAAATTTTTATTTGAACAAAAAAATTACCTGGTTATATTAGTACATATGTAAGCTATTTTTCGACATAGTCACCATTCCTCTCAATGCAGGTGGTGAACCGGGGTATTAACTTTTTTGATGCCTTCCTCGAAGTAGTTTCCCGCCAACCCCTTCGTCCACCTCCCCTTCACCTCCTCGTCGGTTGAAAACCTTTTTCCACCCATGTGCAGCTTCAGGGAGGTAAAGAGATAGTAATCTGAAGGTGCTAGGTCAGGGGAATGCGCGGGATGGTTCAGGACATCCCATTTAAACGAGGCAAGCAGTGTGTGGTCTGGCATTGTCGTGCAGCAGGCAGACTCCCTTTGTCAGCATGCCTCTCCTTTTGTTCTGAATCGCCCTCCGCAATTTTTTTAAAGTTCAGAGTATCTTGCAGAGTTGATGGTCTCCATGTGAGGCATATATTCAATCAAAATTATGCCTTGACAGTCCCAAAACACTTTTCTTGGCTGAAATTGTGGTTTTGAACTTTTAGGCGGAGGGTGAAGAGGTGTGACGCCACTGTTGAGACTGCCTTTTTGTTGCAGGTGTATAATGTGCAACCTAAGTTTTATCTCCAGTTATAATGAAGCGGAGAAATTCATCTCCATGGAGTTTGTAGCGTCTCAAATACTCTTGCCCGACCTTGAATATTTCACACTTGGCGGGAGATTGGATTGACATTTTTCACGAAACGTATTGTCGCGTCGACAGTTTTCAACGTACTGACCTCGAAAAAGTGTGAAACCAATATTGATTGATTTGCAAATAAATCATGAAAAAAACTCTACCCAAGTTTTTCCTTTTGCAAAAAAAAAAACATTGTAAATCGGTTTACATCGGAAGCGATAATAATGGATTGAGTAAACGATGTGTGTGTGTGTGTGGGCGTGCGCACGCCCCTACTAGCAAAACAAAATATGTACACATATCTTTATATATACAAAATGGAAACTAGAGGATGGAAGCGATTATAGTGACGATTGTACTTAGCGATATTGTTGTTATCCCAAGAGAAGAATGGAATAACCGTTGTACAGTTTGTAAATTGGGTGGGTAGATCAGATCTGTACTGTAAAAGGATTTATACCGAGACAATGGTTGCATCACGCAAAGTTGTACGTGTACGTATGTACGTTACGTTTTAATAAACATAATTCAATATCAGTTTAATTCTATCTGTTCTCACACATACTGTTTTATTATATATGCCTATTTGAATATTCCTGTTCTAGAACAATATTCATTAATCAATTGACGAATTACTTTTTTGCTTTCTTCTGCTAATATATGTATAAGAAAATAGGGGCGACCGTGTCATATTTTTGATGTCGAGATTTCACCGGAAACATATGTTTTGAGGTCACTTGAGACCAAAAATAGTGGTTTTAGAAATGGGACTTTGGTCACGATAACTCAAAAAAAAAAAAAAAAAAAAAAAAAAATTGAAGCAAATTCAAATTTGATATTTTGTTTAAGTTCTAGCCTCGAACCCGCAGTAAGATTTTAGTTTTAAAAAACGGTCAAACGGAAGTACCATTTTTAAGAAGAGGTGATATTATGCTCCCTCAAACTTAATGGGGTTGTCAAACTCCGCAAAAATGGGTAACAAATATTATTTATCACCTTCAACGGCCAAAGGAATGGCGCTTATCTCAAAACGCAAAATCCTGGTTATCAGTGCTGGAAGACCCCCATGTGTCCTTAGCCCATTTCGGTGACAAGGGGAGAGGAGAAATAGGAATAAGTAAATAAATTTTATGTGCCTGTTCTTGACCAATACACTGCTACATGGCTGATGATCGTAGATATTATAATTAAATGGGCAACGAGAAGCTGCACGGCAGGAAACCAACCGACAGTAACAACCGTGTGATTTCACAATGAGCTCATCCAAGCCTGAGAGAACCGAGCTGCTAAGTCGACAAAAAGACCAGTTTATTAACACTACTCAGGCAAATCAGAAGTGGTGGCAAACTTGGATTTTAAAAAAAAAGCAACCGAACTGGCATGAATTGTATAGGTATGACCTATTCCAGAAAGTGTTGCATAATGAATTTCTTCATTGAACTTAATATGGCGACTAACTCAGAGAGGATAAAATGCATGGTTTACCACCTCTCTAATCTTAGGACATAGCCTTTAGTAAATTATTATAAAGGTAGTTCAATACACCCCCCCCCCAATGAAATTATTGTACGCCTTTGGCGGCAAATTTGAATTTATATTAAATACCGAATAAGTGTTTTTTAAAGATTTCAAAGGGGCTATAGAAAAAATGTTTTCACTAATCATGGGAACTTTTTCTTTTGAAGCGTAGTAATTCCAAAACTACACTGTTGTATTTAGATAATAATTGCCAGCAATTAAAGAGAAATTTTTGCATAAATTTTGAGCTACTTCGGGATTATAATGTATATTCATGTGTACAATTAGTTTGTGTATGAAAATAAACAAATAGATGAAGGGAAATTATTATAAAGGTAGGTAATAAAAATAGATGAAGATTAACGTATAAAAAATATTTTCTCCATCAGATAAAAATAGTTTTCTCTGTCATTAAATCCAAATATCGGAAAAATTGTTGGCAGCAAACGGTGACAACTGTCCGGTAATAAAGATTAATTAATTGTATGCAAAAATGCTGTTGAAAGAAATGAAATAATAAATAATATAATAATTATACATTATTAAAATAAAATTTAATTATTTCAATTTTCTATTGATTCGAATTAAAATTTATATAATAATTCATAATTGTTTTAATTATTCTATATTCATAAATCATTAAAAATAAAAAATCATTATTAAAAAAAATAAATAAATAAATGAAGATTTTTCGAATTAAAAAAAGTTCCATGGAACCCTTCCATAATATGCCTGATGTACGTAGAGATTTTCGTGGGACAAATTTGCAATAATTGACTGCAACTAGTCACAAAAGGAGTGAATTCAAAGAAGAAGCCTTAAATGAGACGAAGACTTAGAAACCTGAAAAATGAAATCTTCAATATGACAATATTATACCATTCAGTTGACTTTACGAACATATCGGACCTACTTAACAAATCACTCACTCTTGGTCACTTCCCGACTCCTTGGAAAAACCTCAAAAATTATCCTTATTTTAAAACCTTCAAAGTCTTCCAGTAACCCTAACAATTACAGGCCCATCAGTCTTCTGAGGTTCCATCAGCAAAATTTTTGAAAGAATCCTCTTTACAAGAATTAATAAGCATTTAGAAAGTAACGGTATTATCAGAGAGGAGCAGTTTGGCTTTAGGTCTGGCCTGTCCACAACTGCCCAGATAACTAGGCTAGTGGACAACATAACTTCTGCTTTCCATCACCGTAAACATACAGGTTTGGTGCTGATGGACATTCAGAAGGCTTTTGATACAGTCTGGCACGATGGTCTACTCTCTAGACTGATCAATTATAACTTCCCTCCCTACATCACCAAAATTGTTCATTCCTACCTGGTAAACAGAAAATTCCGTGTCAACATAAACTCCACCCTCTCTGAAGCTCACAAAATTGCTGCCGGAGTTCCTCAGGGTTCAATCATCGGCCCGGTGCTCTTTCTTATATATTTCAATACGCTGCCTAGCCCTAAAAACGTTAACTTGGCCTTATATGCTGACGACGTTGCTCTCTTTTCTTCCTCATGGAGAATTGACACAATTGCGCTCAGATTGTCAGAAGCAATGGCCTGCATCAGCAGATACTGTGATAGGTGGGAAATTAAAATTAACAGCAGCAAAACCGAAGCCATTTTATTTTCCAAGCGAAGACCCGTACTTTGGAAAGAAGTACACTTCCAAGGGCAGGCAGTGCCTTGGTCTAGCTCCGTTCGCTATCTAGGTGTCACTCTCGACCGTAAACTTACCTTTACGCCTCACGTAAAAGAACGTATTAACAAAGGCAAGGCGGCGATCCGAGCACTATTTCCGCTATTCTGCAGAGAGACTAAACTGGCCCCTAGCAACAAGCTGTTGCTATATAAGATAGTTGTTAAACCCATGCTATTGGATGCATGCCCCTCCTGGAGTACCAGCTGCAGAACTAATATCGATGGCCTGCAAATAATCCAAAACAAGTTTTTAAGGTTAGCAATAAACTCGCCACGGTATACTAGAATTAAGGATTTGCATAAGTATTGCAAAATGGACGAAATAGAAGTATGCATTTTCCTTGCAACTGAAAAATGTTTTGCCTTTATTAGTCTTAGCAATAACTCGCTTTGCAGGAGCATAGGGGACTATGACGTTGGAGTTGATTACAGGCATCGCAGGGTGAGAAACATGCTCATATAACGGAGTTTGTATTGCTTGGGGTTTTTGCTATTTTTTCCCCCTTAATATAACTGTTTCGTTTGTTTAATTTTTTTATTAATGTAAATAGTTAGGAGGTTATAGTATAAACTGAAACTCCATGTAAAAACTGTATATATGTATATATAATATTTTGAAATAAATGAATTGAATTGAAAATAAAAATACTAAACGAACATATCGGACTCTAAAGAGTTTCATCGCCATCATTATTTCAAGAATTTACTTTCAATTTAGTCACACTTTCCATCACCAACTCTTGAACACTTCTATAAATCTCGTTGCTAAAAAAAAATAAAAAAGAGTATAAATTTACTTGTTCAGCAGTAAGTGGAAACAGGGCGTTTCTCTCTTCAAACTCTTTCTCTTCAATTCGAATATCAACATCAATCATTCCCAGCTCTCATGCCATTTGCTTTGCTGAATATGTGGCGTAACTTAAGATAGAATCTAGTATGCTTGTATTTGCTTACGGGAGTTAGTAACTCTGTTTTTTTGCACTTAAATCTTGAAAGCAGCCGTCAAGCCATTGTTGCCGTGAAGTTTGTTTATGTGATCCGTAAGTTGGAGTGTTTTTCCTAAGGTTGTGTTCTGTTTTATAGTTTTTTGTGTCCACATTGAAACTGAGAAGATCTGATTTCAACTTTATACTGATGAGAACAATAAATAATATTTTTAATAGGCTTAATACATATTATGTGTTTTGTTAAAAGATTGCCGGCTTTGTTTTGTGTTTTTCACATATAAGATATTTTATAAAGTTAGTGTGTTAGGGTAGAACCGGGAATAAAAGATTCATTCTGCAACAGGATTCTGTTTATTGGTTGGATATTGATCAGATAAACATGTTATGTAAAAACTGTTATACTTGTTGTATAATGTTCGATGGCTATGTAACTCATGTGAAGAACTCCAAGATTATTGTTGTGGTTCTAAAAAACGGTTTCATGATTGTGTGCCTTCCTACCGTATTGTAACCACAAATTGCAACCAATCTCAGTTTCATGGAGCCCTTAAATACTTTCTATGGCCAGAAAGTCTTGCCTACTTAACCATCCGGGAAGACCAAACCAGACCAATACTAGATAGCTAAACTAATGATAATAATAATCATGATATATATACATACGCTGCAACAGTGTAAAATGCTCCTTCTTGATTTAAAACGAACTGAGCACATGCGAAAGAAGAAGCGGCTGAAGTCAGAAATGTCAAAGCGCAGCCAAAAAGTTTTGAGATCTCTATTGAACTTTAGAAATATGGTACAAGCAATCAACTCCTATGTCATTCCCAAGCTGTCTTATTCCTTTGGAATTATTTCTTGGTCCAAAACGGATTTAGAAGGACTTGAAAGAGGAGTGAGGACGAAATACAGAATGCATCATCGGAACTCTTGTGTTGAACGCCTCACTCTCCAAACGACAGAAGGTTGTGCGGGGAACGTGACTATAACAGATCAGCACAATAGTCAAATATGCTCACTGAAAACATATTTCTTTGACAGATGCGATGATTCATATCTTCATAGAGTTGTTTGCGATTTGGACTTGCAATGGACGCCAATAAATCTGAGTGACCGATCGCCTCAAGCGGGTCCACGATGTGACAGAAACGGTAAGAACATGCAAAGCCAAACCATTGCACGGGAAGTTTGCATATGACCTTGAAAGGTCTAATGTCGACAAATCAGGTCGAACGCATGGCTTAGGAACGGCGAACTTTTCTCGGAAGCAGTGGGGTTAATGATGGCCATTCAAGATCAAGTCATGGTCACCAAATATTATAAAAGGCATATTATTAAGGACGCTGCAGTGACAGATGATGTCTGCAGACGGTGCCGCGAAAAACCTGAAACTATTCACCATGTTATTGGTGAATGTTCGGTTTTGCCCCCAATGAATACACTAAACGTCACAACAATGTCGCTAGAATTGTTCATCGAGAACTGGCGATTAGATGTGGTTTCTTAGAAGCCATGGCTGCACCATATTATAAGAATATTCCATCCCCATGCTGGAGGACAGTATATACCGCCAATATTATGACAGATCTGTTATAACTTACAGGAATCAGGCCAGATATCATCCTTGAAGACAAATTAAGGAAGGATGTAAAATTAATAGACATCGTTGTGCCCAACACAAATAATTTAAGTAAAACTGTTGAGGAGAAGCAAAGAAAGTATGCCGAGCTGGGGGAAGAAATTACAAGAATATGGAGAGCAGAGAGAGTCGCGATTGTTCCTCTTGTCACTTCCACGACTGGCATTCCACGCGGTTGTTCCTCTTGTCACGTCCCCAAATGCCTACATGATGGTATCAGGCTACTCAATATTCATCCCAAATTAACCACTTATATTCAAAAGGCCGTCATTTTGGATAATGTCGCATTGTACAGCTATTCTTAAATAATCAATGAAAGTGTGCTTGGTACAACCCGCACCTTTCTCAGCGTTAGCTGAGAAATGATAATAATAATAATAATAATAATAATAATAACAATAATACTTTATCCGTAAACAGGAAAGATGAATACATAGTATTTACGGCTTGGAATTGTTTCGGTAGCCTGAGAAAGTTGTTTTAAACATTTTATCTGATAGCCAAAATGTCTTGATATACATACATACGAGCCGCATCAATGTAAAATGCTCCTTCTTGATTTAAAAAAAGGAAAATGGTATATACCCAATCAATGCAATAACATTTGGTGAAGATGAACTTGGACCGTCAGAGACAACAGATAAAATAGCGAGATTCAATAGTGCACACATGTCAACAGATACAGTCCGAAACCCAACTAAAAGGCAATCACGGTCTTCCTTCAGTATTTCACCAGAGATTGTGATACTGCATTACGAAAAATCCAAAATGAAATGTAGTTGGTGTTGATGTGTTCTATGTTTCTAAGTATTGTAGCACGAGAGGTTTTGTAAATGGCTTATGTATATATAAGTTTAAGAGAGAGTTAAGTTTAAGAAATAAGTAAAGTCACCACTGGATTAAAATAAATATATTAACTTTAAATGAATTTAGTAACTTTACAAATAGTTATTTATGAATTTGAATTAACTAATAAATACACAGAATCGAATGATTAGTAGCTAGATTGATTTAACACAAATTTTTTAACTTATAACTGGCACTGATGTTGACTCCTTGAATAATACGTGGTAGAATGTCCAATTTAGAGTGGTCTATTTGAATGCCTAATATAGAATCTCTTGAAAGAATGTTTTCTCTTGGTAGTTCAAATCCTCTCCTTTTGTATGATTGCAAGTAGGGGCAAAAGACAAAGCTGACTAAGTTCTGTGACCTCTCTTCTAACGGTGGTCTTGTATCTGCATTTTTTACCCTTTTGCCAGCCAACGTTCAGATATCCTTCAAATAATGATTTTCATCAAATAAAATATATTTTCATTTACTTTTTCTACTATTTATATAGGAGAAGAAGATTCTGAAACCGGCAGCTCTTCTGAAGACGGAAACCAATGGTTCATGCGAGTTGTACCGGATGGGATGAAAAATATTCGGATAAAATCAATGTTTCAACCTTGATACCAATTCGGACAATTTAGTACAAGTTAAATAACATCTAAACTAGATTAAATTTATTCTTATAACGTGTATATTACTTGCTTTTAATGACATCTCAACCAAAAAATGTAACTCATATCAATTTTTCCCCTTAGCTAACCGGTTCTACTTTAAGTTCTCCTGTGTAATTAATATCGCAAGTATATAATAAATTTTACAAGCTATCAATTTGGTTATAATTTATTTTTAGGCTAAGAAACTCTTACAATTCCCAAACTCCGGGTATAGTACTTTTTATAGCCAGCGTCTTTTATATGCAACATTTCTGCGAAATATTAAAAGCCTATCCTCTTTGTATTGAAACAAAAAAAAAATATATTATCTTTAAAAAATTATAACAATGAAATGATTATAGATTATTACCACAACTTTTATTAGACTAATCCGATGAAACTTAAATATGTGGCCCATACTAGATGCCAAACTATTTTCTAGTGTTTGTGGCAAAATGCCAGAAACTACTCACCAAGTGGGTCCACAACCATTGATTCACGCCAGTTTCATCTAGAAACTTGCCAACATGTAACTCCTGCAAACTTGACATTTCTTAAGGGGCGGCAGATTATTTTTTTTTTTTGTTTGGACAGAATATTCTGTTAATTTCATTTTTTTTTTTTCAATTCTCATAATTTTGTTATATATTATGTTTCTATATTACAAATGACTTTGCTTTATGAACGAAATATATAAATACATTTTTTTTATTGCTGCAATCAGCGTTGAAGCGTTATAACTAACAAGTAGAATGATTACAAAATACCCAGGATGGAAAAGTTATCCTGAGTAGCAGGAGTAACACTGAGTTATCGTCAGTACCATTCAGTGGTGGCTTATGGATGGTTGCGAGTGCAGCTTCACAAATATTATGTAAATTAAAATTAACAAAGGCAAGGCGGCGATCCGAGCACTATTTCCGCTATTCTGCAGAGAGTCTAAACTGGCTCCTAGCAACAAGCTGTTGCTATATAAGATAGTTGTTAAACCCATGCTATTGTATGCATGCCCCTCCTGGAGTACTATCTGCAGAACTAATATCGATGGCCTGCAAATAATCCAAAACAAGTTTTTAAGGTTAGCAACAAACTCGCCACGGTATACTAGAATTAAGGATTTGCATGAGTATTGCAAAATGGACGAAATAGAAGTATGCATTTTCCTTGCAACTGAAAAATGTTTTGCCTTTATTAGTCTTAGCAATAACTCGCTTTGCAGGAGCATAGGGGACTATGACGTTGGAGTTCATTACAGGCATCGCAGGGTGAGAAACATGCTCATATAACGGGAGTTTGTATTGCTTGGGGTTTTTGCCATTTTTTCCCCCTTAATATAACTGTTTCGTTTGTTTAATTTTTTTATTAATGTAAATAGTTAGGAGGTTATAGTATAAACTGAAACTCCATGTAAAAACTGTATATATGTATATATAATATTTTGAAATAAATGAATTGAATTGAAAATAAAAATACTAAACGAACATATCGGACTCTAAAGAGTTTCATCGCCATCATTATTTCAAGAATTTACTTTCAATTTAGTCACACTTTCCATCACCAACTCTTGAACACTTCTATAAATCTCGTTACTAAAAAAAAATAAAAAAGAGTATAAATTTACTTGTTCAGTAATAAGTAACTGGAAACAGGGCGTTTCTCTCTTCAAACTCTTTCTCTTCAATTCGAATATCAACATCAATCATTCCCAGCTCTCATGCCATTTGCTTTGCTGAATATGTGGCGTAACTTAAGATAGAATCTAGTATGCTTGTATTTCTTTACGGGAGTTAGTAACTCTGTTTTTTTGCACTTAAATCTTGAAAGCAGCCGTCAAGCCATTGTTGCCGTGAAGTTTGTTTATGTGATCCGTAAGTTGGAGTGTTTTTCCTAAGGTTGTGTTCTGTTTTATAGTTTTCTGTGTCCACATTGAAACTGAGAAGATCTGATTTCAACTTTATACTGATGAGTACAATAAATAATATTTTTAATAGTCTTAATACATATTATGTGTTTTGTTAAAAGATTGCCGGCTTTGTGATTTTCACATATAAGATATTTTATAAAGTTAGTGTGTTAGGGTAGAACCGGGAATAAAAGATTCATTCTGCAACAGGATTCTGTTTATTGGTTGGATATTGATCAGATAAACAATGTTATGTAAAAACTGTTATACTTGTTGTATAATGTTTGATGGCTATGTAACTCATGTGAAGAACTCCAAGATTATTGTTGTGGTTCTAAAAAACGGTTTCATGATTGTGTGCCTTCCTACCGTATTGTAACCACAAATTGCAACCAATGTCAGTTTCATGGAGCCCTTAAATACTTTCTATGGCCAGAAAGTCTTGCCTACTTAACCATCCGGGAAGACCAAACCAGACCAATACTAGATAGCTAAACTAATGATAATAATAATCATGATATATATACATACGCTGCAACAGTGTAAAATGCTCCTTCTTGATTTAAAACGAACTGAGCACATGCGAAAGAAGAAGCGGCTGAAGTCAGAAATGTCAAAGCGCTTGCAGACAGTTTTGAGATCTCTATTGAACTTTAGAAATATGGTACGGGCAGTAAACTCCTATGTCATTCCCAACCTGTCTTATTCCTTTGGAATTATTTCTTGGTCCAAAACGGATTTAGAAGGACTTGAAAGAGGAGTGAGGACGAAATACAGAATGCATCATCGGAACTCTTGTGTTGAACGCCTCACTCTCCAAACGGCAGAAGGTTGTGCGGGGAACGTGACCATAATAGATCAGCACAATAGTCAAATATGCTCACTGAAAACATTTCTTTGACAGATGCGATGATTCATATCTTCATAGAGTTGTTTGCGATTTGGAATTGCAATGGACGCCAATAAATCTGAGTGACCGATCGCCTCAAGCGCGATGTGCCAGAAACGGTAAGAACATGCAAAGCCAAACTATTGCACGGGAAGTTTGCATATGACATTGAACGGCCGAATGTCGACAAATCAGGTCGAACGCATGGCTTAGGAACGGCGAACTTTCTCGGAAGCAGTGGTGTTCATGATGGCCATTCAAGACCAGGTCATGGTCACCAAATATTATATAAGACATATTATTAAGGACGCTGCAGTGACAGATGATGTCTGCAGACGGTGCCGCGAAAAACCTGAAACTATTCATCATGTTATTGGTGAATGTTCGGTTTTGCCCCCAATGAATACACTAAACGTCACAACAATGTCGCTAGAATTGTTCATCGAGAATTGGCGATTAGATGTGGTTTCTTAGAAGCCATGGCTGCACCATATTTAAGAATATTCCATCCCCAGTGCTGGAGGACAGTAGATACCGCCAATATTATGACAGATCTGTTATAAGTTACAGGAATCAGGCCAGATATCATCCTTGAAGACAAATTAAGGAAGGATGTAAAATTAATAGACATCGTTGTGCCCAACACAAATAATTTAAGTAAAACTGTTGAGGAGAAGCAAAGAAAGTATGCCGAGCTGGGGGAAGAAATTACAAGAATATGGAGAGCAGAGAGAGTCGCGATTGTTCCTCTTGTCACTTCCACGACTGGCATTCCACGCGGTTGTTCCTCTTGTCACGTCCCCAAATGCCTACATGATGGTATCAGGCTACTCAATATTCATCCCAAATTAACCACTTATATTCAAAAGGCCGTCATTTTGGATAATGTCGCATTGTACAGCTATTCTTAAATAATCAATGAAAGTGTGCTTGGTACAACCCGCACCTTTCTCAGCGTTAGCTGAGAAATGATAATAATAATAATAATAATAATAATAATAACAATAATACTTTATCCGTAAACAGGAAAGATGAATACATAGTATTTACGGCTTGGAATTGTTTCGGTAGCCTGAGAAAGTTGTTTTAAACATTTTATCTGATAGCCAAAATGTCTTGATATACATACATACGAGCCGCATCAATGTAAAATGCTCCTTCTTGATTTAAAAAAAGGAAAATGGTATATACCCAATCAATGCAATAACATTTGGTGAAGATGAACTTGGACCGTCAGAGACAACAGATAAAATAGCGAGATTCAATAGTGCACACATGTCAACAGATACAGTCCGAAACCCAACTAAAACGCAATCACGGTCTTCCTTCAGTATTTCACCGGAGATTGTGATACTGCATTACGAAAAATCCAAAATGAAATGTAGTTGGTGATAATGTGTTCTATGTTTGTATTTTAGCACGAGAGATTTTGTAAATGGCTTATGTATATATATGTTTAAGAGAGAGTTAAGTTTAAGAAATAAGTAAAGTCACCGCAGGATTAAAATAAATATATTAACTTTAAATGAATTTAGTAACTTTACAAATAGTTATTTATGAATTTGAATTAACTCAAACAAATCGAATGATTAGTAGCTAGATTGATTTAACACAAATTTTTTAACGTATAACTGGCACTGATGTTAACTCCTTGAATAATACGTGGTAGAATGTCAAATTTAAGTGGTCTATTTGAATGCCGAATACAGAATCTCTTGAAAGAATGCTTTCTCTTGGTAGTTCAAATCGTCTCCTTTTGTATGATTGTAAGTAGGGGCAAAAGACAAAGCTGACTAAGTTCTGTGACCTCTCTTCTAACGGTGGTCTTGTATCTGCATCTTTTACTTTTTTGCCAGCCAACGTTCAGATATCCTTCAAATAATGATTTACATCAAATAAAATATATTTTCATTTACTACTTCTACTATTTATATAGAGGAAGAAGATTCTGAACCAGGCAGCTCTTCTGAAGACGGAAACCAATGGTTCATGCAAGTTGTACCGGATGGGATGAAAAAGATTCGGATAAAATCAATGTATACCTTGATACCAATTCGGACAATTTAGTACAAGTTAAATAACATCTAAACTAGATTAAATTTATTCTTATAACTTGTATATTTTATAGATATATTACTTGCTTTTAATGACATCTCAACCAAAAAATGTAACTCATATCAATTTTTCCCCTTAGCTAACCGGTTCTACTTTAAGTTCTCCTGTGTAATTAATATCGCAAGTATATAATAAATTTTACAAGCTATCAATTTGGTTATAATTTATTTTTAGGCTAAGAAACTCTTACAATTCCCAAATTCCGGGTATAGTACTCGCAAGTATGTTATAAATTCTACAAGCTATCAATTTGGTTATAATTTACTTTTAGGCTAAGAAACTCTTACAATTCCCAAACTCCGGGTATAGTACTTTTTATAGCCAGCGTCTTTTATATGCAACATTTCTGCGAAATATTAAAAGCCTATCCTCTTTGTATTGAAACAAAAAAAAAATATATTATCTTTAAAAAATTATAATAATGAAATGATTATAGATTATTACCACAACTTTTATTAGACTAATCAGATGAAACTTAAATATGTGGCCCATACTAGATGCCAAACTATTTTCTAGTGTTTGTGGCAAAATGCCAGAAACTACTCACCAAGTGGGTCCACAACCATTGATTCACGCCAGTTTCATCTAGAAACTTGCCAACATGTAACTCCTGCAAACTTGACATTTCTTAAGGGGCGGCAGATTATTTTTTTTGTTTGGACAGAATATTCTGTTCATTTCATATTTTTTTTTTTGTCAATTCTCATAATTTTGTTATATATTATGTTTCAATATTACAAATGACTTTGCTTTATGAACGAAATATATATATACATTTTTTTTATTGCTGCAATCAGCGTTGAAGCGTTATAACTAACAAGTAGAATGATTACAAAATACCCAGGATGGAAAATTTATCCTGAGTAACAGGAGTAACGCTGAGTTATCGTAAGTACCATTCAGTGGTGGCTTATGGATGGAATGCGAGTGCAGCTTCACAAATATTATGTAAATTAAAATTTAACTTAGTTAAATAATATTGCACATTTCAAGTATTTCGGAGTATTACAGAAACATTGCGTTAAAGTGAACTCTCTACACGAACTTGGTGAATTTGCTCTGGCAATAGATGAAAATACCAGATATTACGGAGTATTTTAAGAAAATTTGGGTTTCAAGTGTTCATTAAGAATCTACCCTGAAACATTTTGTAGAATACTCTCCTGCAATACCCAGACATTACAGTAAAGTTAGTAGATACCACTCTAAACACAAAATTAAAAAAAAAAAAAACAGAAATCCACTTGTCACTATATCAAGAAGAGAATGATCTTTTCAATGTAGATTTTGTGAGAAACTACACCACACCACACCACAGAGCGAAACTTGAACTAACTTCGGAAAACACGAAAAAAAAAGAAGGTAAGACTCCGAGTCCGCATGGGATACTACCAGAATTTTTAATAAAGCTACTAGATCAAGCTAAGAAATTAACATTTCTGAACTAAATCTGGAAATTGTTACATAATTAAAGATATATATGGGGAAGGGAATAGCTAAGTCGTTAGCGTACTGGACTCTCACGCGGAGGACCAGGGTTCGAGTCCAGCTGTGCTACCCTTAGATTTTTTCTTCCTAGGAGACTCTACAGCCCGTTGTTGTCTGCATCGGGGCTGGCAGTGCACTGAGAACGCTCCAGGCGCCAATGACCATAGAAGTGGACGCGCCTTAATAAATAAATAAAAAAAGAACATATATACTTTATAAAAGTGCCCTCACGCGTTGGTCTAATGGCTCGCACACTCACTTTCGGTATAAGAATACAGTGTTCGCTTTGCAATTCGGTGTTGACCCAGCATTGTCAGAAAAAGTGGCAAGCTACACTTGATTGTGCATCTAGATAGCGAAGGTCAGAACTAAACAGCGAGGCAACCATGGAGTGCTTACCACAGGCCTCCCAATAAAAATCGCCTTCTGGAAAGCCTTGATCATTCATGGACATAATTTATTTTTTATTTATTTGGAATAGAATTTTTTGTACTCAGGGCTGTCCCATATACGTATATACAAAATGAATTATTTAATAAACAATATTTATAATAACGTTTCATGTTTTTACTAATTTAACTAATTATATACAAATTAATTATAGTATCTAAAGCATTTAAAATATTGAAAATAATGTAATAAATAAATTCTATGAATATAAAATATGTACACACAAGTATGTAATTAATTATATAATGACAAAATATGAATACAAAAATAAAATAACATATAGTGTTTGCAGAAGTAATCATGTTTTAATAGAAGCTAAAAACCGAAAACAAATAATTTTTAAAATAAATGACATCAAATAATTGGTCAAATAATTTAATTGGGTTAATTCTATTAACGTTATAAAATTGGTATTAAATGTTTAAAATTACTTGAATATTGTATTATATAAAGACCTACCTAACAACCATCCATACAATAAAAAATATACATATTCACTAAAGTGATGATGGTTAGCAGACTAGAAATTGATTGGTTATCGATATAAGGAGCATGACACCTGGTACGGTAATGATTGTAGATTGGACATTGGAATTTTAAGTGTGCTAAAGTTTGTAAATTACAGAATTTTTTTTTCCATCTAATTTATATCGTGATCCTTTTGTGAAATATGTGAAAATTTATTGGATTCGCCAATCATAGCTGGCTGATAGTTTCTTGAATTTACATTGGCGTTTCATCAGGTAGTTATCCACCTTCTTCAACCAGGTTGCTTATTAATTTGAAGTGCCGATTATACGTGTGAGTTTTCTATTTACTGGATATCAAGTGACAAGATGATGGTTATACAGTTTTTGCCTAACG
Organism: Triatoma infestans; assembly: GCA_011037195.1. NCBI lineage: Eukaryota > Metazoa > Arthropoda > Insecta > Hemiptera > Reduviidae > Triatoma > Triatoma infestans. Next base: position 123,362 of record JAAEAF010002002.1, read on the forward strand.
TTAGCTATATCTGAAGAGGTTAAATGGTCCAAGACCATTGGATATTAAATTATTTTTCAACTATGATTACCAGCTGAATTGCTACTTATTTTCCTGACATTGAACTAAATTTATTGACCGCTTTACAAAGTTTAGGCAGTCTTTCCTCTGTCATCTTTATTAGATTATCGTACCATTTGAGCATCATGATTATGCAACATATCCAATACCAGTTTCCATATAAACGTAATGGTTAGGAATATTTCTTGGCCAATTATACGCAGACTTGAAAAATCTAATTTTGGTACATTCTATCATTTTACAATATAGGCCACCTCATATTTCCGCACTATAGAGAAGTACTATTAAAGAATTATAGACAGATAATTAGTTTTTATTTATTTATTTACTTATTTATTTATTGATATAAAAGTACAATGACATCTTTCGCAATAGTATACACTTGCACATCATTAAATTGCATTTTAGTCTAGTAAAATTTGTAAGTGACGCACTTAATTGTGAAATCATATGCTTTCTACAAATTAAACATTCACGATAATTCATCAAATAGAATTATTACTATTTACATAACAAAGGCACGATTTTCGATGGTTTTTACAATTGCTATTGTACAGTAAATGCAGCAAAATAAAATTAATAATATAAATTGACTGAAAAATATTGATTGGTTTGTATATAATATAATATAATTGACTGAGCAAATGGGAAATTTAAATATTAAACGTATAGGAAAAATGAATATATAAATTAAATTTAAAAATGTGTAGCAAATATTATTTATTATCACTTTCAATAAGCCAAAGAAATGGCACTTACCTGGTATCGCGGAGTTCTTGACACTAGTGCTGAAGACCCATGTGTCTTTAGCTCATATCGGTGAAAAGGGGAGAGTGAAATAGAAATAAGGAAATAATTCTTATGTGCTTTCAACTCTTGAGTCTTGACCAATATACTGATACTTGGCAAATGATTGTAGACAATAATTAAATGGGCACCCAGAAGTAGCGAGGAAGGAAACCAACCGGAAGTAACAACCATGCGATTTTACTATGAGCTCATGCAGGTCTGAGAGAACCGAGTCGCTAGGCCGACAAAAGGCCCAGTTTATTAATACTACCTATGAAATCCACAAGAAACAAACGGATTTTCACAATTAAGGGCAACCGAACTGGCATGAATTGTATAGGTATTACACTGCGACCTATTCAAGGTAGTGTTGCATAACGACTTACATGGAGCTTAGAATGGCGACTAGCTGAGAAAGAGAATTAATAAATTATCTCCTCTCTACACTTAGGACACAGCCTAATAGATTAGTAAATTATTATCAAGGCAGTACAATACCCCTCTCCGAAATAAAATTATTGTACGCTGTTGGCGGCAAATTTAAATTTATATTAAATACCGAACAGCTAAAATTGTAAATAAATCTCAGAGTAAAATTTTCGAACAGATTGACATATACTCGTATGTCTAGGCCAGACAAGTGTTTTTAAAAAAATAAAAAAACCGCCTACATTCTTATAGTCAGCGGTTATTTACTAGCTAACTGAGGCGCTGGCAAAAATCCTAGGTGAGCTTGGATCATAAGATAATTACCTCAGCATTATATTTAATTTAAATTAATTATTTATTTGATAAAAGTTAATTTTAATTTTGTTTAATGAAATATATTTAATTTCTGATTTCAGGTGAGTGATTCTACTTTGCATTCTGCCCTTAGTCGTGCGGTGGGCGCTTCAGTGTGAGACGTCAGGCTTCAGTTCCCAAGAGGCTTATCTAGGATCTTGAGAAAAAGCTACAGTTTGTAGCGAACCTAGCAGCAAATGGTAGAATTAATCGGCAAAGGGAACCGTATATTAATCACACCTCATACCAATAAAACTGGCCACTATTTGACTTCACAAGGTGTTCCGTCAAAGATTTGGTTTTGATTCCATATTAAAAATTACATCATTAACCGTAAGTAATTCTGATTTATTCAACTTGAATTATTTGATTAAATATTCAAAAAAAAAATAATACTAATAATAACAATATATCCATTCACATAAATGTCTTGAACCTTGGCTCCGGCACTGGAGGATCAAAGCAAACGAACTTAAATCCAAACTCATAGTATTCACCTTAAACGAAAAAACTCTTCCACCTATTTACAACAATATTATCCTCCATTGCGAACCAAGTACGATATCTCGGATTATTTCTTGACAAACGACTAACATGGACCCCCCCCCATACCAGACTGAAACGAATTGACTGCAACTTGAGGCACATTCAAAACTGACTCCAACGAACAAGAAAATGCTATACACTGCTCTATTAGTCCCCATTTGGACAAACGGCAAAGAACTCTACGGTACTGCAAAGCAATCCAACCTTGACCGACTTCAAACTCTACAATCTAAGATCCTAAGAACAGTAGTTGATGCTCTCTTCTACGTCTCCAACCACACAATCCACTCCGATCTTAACATTCCATTCATCTCAGAGCTAGCTCAACTTCGTTACACAAAATTTCACTACAAACTAAATTGTCACCATAATCCTCTGATGCGGAATATATCCACGAGAACACTTCCCAAAAATCCTAGTCGTTGGCTCAAGCGGCGCGGTGGCCAGTGACCATCTTAACGTATAACGCCGAACTAACGGCTTCCATCACTGGATGGTGGTCGTTCATACCTCTCATATATACAAAAATAGGCACTCATCACTTTTGCTTGTTGTAATAGTGCGGCACGGGAACCAAGTGTTTTTGGAATGGATAGTACTCGTCCATTAGAAAAGGGAAGGGCGCGCGACAGGTTACATTCCGTTCCTTAACTCATGGCATTTCACTTTCAGTTGTTATCATGGAGCCGTGGACACGGGAACCAGCTGTTTTTGAAATGATTATAAAATCGTTAAATTTGGCTTAAAACAAATTTTATTGTTTAGTGGAATACGCACAGTTCGTTGGAGACCATGGGGTTTATTTTTCATTATTGAACCTCGTGTTCGAAGATTGTTAACCCAAAGTAAAAATGTGTCACGTGTGGGAACAGAGTCATTTCGATTAATATTGAATCTGCGGCGGAATTCACGCTGATCCGCAGTCACCGAATCGCCATTTCTAACAAAACAATCATACGTGAAAATGCGATGTTCTAACGTCTACGGCTCCATGATAGCAACTGAAAGTGAAATGCTATGAGTCAAGGACCGAGATATAACCTGCCGCGCGCCCTTATCTATTCTAATAGACGAGTACTATCTATTCCAAAAACACTTAGTTCCCGTGCCGCACCTTATACATTGTATACAGTTACAAAATAAATTAATAAATTAAAAAATAAATGTTATTTTTTAAAAAATATATGTACGAGGTGTGTAAATTAAATAATGAGACTGATTTTCTAGTGTTCGATCTGGCAACACTGGAGATGCAGCGCATGCGTGGTAGGGCAAGTAAACATCTGATACACGTCCAGTGCAAATTTGAAAATGCTAGAGTTGTTGCACTGTCCATAGTGACTTTTTTTGTGAGCAAGGTTTTTTCAAGTGCGTTTTAAAAATGAGTGACATCAATTACGAGCAACGTTGTGCTATCAGGTTTTGCTTCAGACTTGGGCACAGTGCAACGGAAACGTTTGAAAAACTGTGCCAGGCCTATGGAGACAATGTTTTGTCGAGAGCACAGGTTTTTAGGTGGTTTAAGTCGTTTGCAGAAGGAAGGGAATCAATTGAAGACGAGCCTCGCAGCGGAAGGCCTTCATCTTCAAGAACCGACGAAAATGTTGGCAGAATCCGCGATCTCGTGCGTTCAGATCGTCGTTTGACAGTCCGAATGATCGGCGAAGAGTTGAATTTGACTCACACAACCGTTCATCAAATTTTGACTAATGAATTGGATGAGAAAAATTTGTGCAAAAATGGTTCCGAAAAATCTTTCACACCGCGATTTCTATTAATGAGTATTTGGCCAGTAATAACATTCCTGTGGCTCCTCAGCCTCCTTATTCACCCGACTTGAGTCCATGTGACTTTTTTTTGTTCCCCAAATTGAAAAATCACCTCAAGGGACTCATTTTGGAACATTGGAGAATATTCAAACAGCCGTAACCGACCAACTGAAGTCTATTCCAGTATCCGAGTTCCAGCACTGCTATGAGGAATGGAAGAATCGTCTTCAGCGTTGTGTGGCTTCCCAAGGTAGTTACTTTGAGGGGACAATGTTGAATTGTAATTTTATTTGAATAAAAAAAAGATAAAAAAATCAGTCTCATTACTTAATTTTTACACACCTCGTATTGACATTGAAATATAGTTGGTGTGATGTGTGTTGTTGTATGTTTGTAGTTTAGCACGAGCAGTTTTGTAAAAAGGACTTGTATGTATGTTTGAGATAGAGATAGAAATATTAGAAATAGAGAATAAGAACCATTTTTAAATAAATAAATTAACGATTTACAAAGTAATTATTAATTGTGAATCTACTTATAAATACATAAATCAAATAATTAGTAGCTAGAATAATTTGACTCAAAATGTTTGAATTATAACTGGCACTGATGTTGACTCCTTGATTAATACTGGTAGAATGTCCAAATTAGACTGTCTCTTTGAATGCAGAATTTAGACTCTCTTGAAAGAATGCCTTCTCTTGGTAGTTCAAATCCTCCCCTGTGAGAAGGGGCAAAAAGACAAAGGTGACTAAGCTCTATGAACTTTTCTGTAACGGTGTCTTCTACCTGGGTTTTATTCTTTTTTGCCAACCAACTTGCATTTTTATTTCAAATTATAATTTTCTTCAAATTATATTTATAGATATAATTTCTGGCATCCATTACAAAATTGAACCTATATTGTTTCTATAACTATTTGGGGTAGAGTACTTGATATTACTCGCATCCCTCATGGATCATAGCCTGAAGTAAAAACTAATACTCTAATTTACATTTGACGTTATGCATTCATGCAGAACAAACATTCCAATAAATACTTACATACTTAAATGTGCTCATACTAATAAATACTCTCAAGCAAATAAATACCTTCACACATTAAAAATGGACAGTCACACTATATATATATACGCATTAAACTTAATTTTGGGTGGAGTACTCAATATTCCTCGCACCCTAAACAGAACTATACCTAAAGTAACATATTTATACTATTCACGCTACATTCTTTAGTAACATTCATATCTTGCCCGGGTGCCAATCTCGACATAGAACTACCCCTCCAGAAGACAGTGGCCCCCCGATTAGGTACATTTAAAGTACAGGAAAGGCGTCTTGAAGAGAAGAAGTGTGCCACCTCTGTTCCGACATTGTCCCCCCCCCCTCCGCACCCATTCATACAACCATTCTTACAGCGTAAGTCTAAGCCTAACAGAATAAATTACTACACTTCTCTTCCTAATTTTATTATATACTTCTATCCAGTCGTCTGTACAAGTCTCAATTGAATAAACATTGGTTTAATTTATTTATTTATTTTTTTTTTTATAAATATTCCTCTCTTGATTTATCCAGTCAAATCAACATTAAGTAACAACACAATTTGTAGAGCTGGTCGATGGCAGGCCAGGAGATTTTGTTGTATGAAAAAAGTCTGAAAAAAAGTCTGAAAATCATTTGACTGATGTATCTACTCTAATTTGATTGAAAATAAATTTAATTTGATTGAAAAGGAATTTGAAATTAAAATTTTAGACGCCGAAAAATATGTAGCAAGTTACTCGGTTCAATAAATTAAAAGGAAATAAAAATAATAAATCTTATTTGTTACGAAACATTCACATGACTCTCTCCTCCATATTATCAATATTCATTAATATATAGCAATAAATAATATTCTAATAATTGACGTTTTATTTAAATTTCAATGTTTACCAAACGCGTTTAGTTGAGTTTGAGGAATTTACACACAAAGATTAGTGAGGATTGGTTACTGGTTACCTGAATATGACATTTGTGGTACTGACCTATAATAATAATAATAATATTTATTTAAAAAGAGTATACAAAATTCAATAATGTATATAAAATATACATACCAATGGTTTTACAGCCGTCTGCTAGTGTTCACTGCAAAAAATAACAAAAAAAAAAAAAAATTATTCTCAAATCTTAATTGATCAGTAAAGAAAACTTAGAAACATAAAAATATAAATTAAAGAAAAGTAAAATTGCTAGAAATAAGTTCAAAAAGACAAAAAAAGACAAAAAATAAAAAAAAAAGAAGAAAAAAAAAACAGAACTGGTAAATTAAATCAAAGAGTTACATTACTTTCAAAATTTGAAAATCACACATTGTGAATAAGAAAGAGAACAAAAGGTATGAGAAAACGCGAAATCTATAAAAATAATATTAGTGATATTATTAACAATAATAATAATCAGTATTCAGCTAACCCCAACTGTATCTAACCTTCCAGGCGTGCCGGGCGTATTTGAGCAAAGGACGAGAATGTTCTTGGCCAGACAAAAAAGAAATTATATCTGTCCTTAAAAGGAGTACGTGTATTAAAATCAATCAAACGAAATTCTGTGCTCAAATCAATCAAAAGGGGACACTCTCCCAGGAAATGGTACAAATCTTCCTGGGTAGAATAGTTACAAAGCTGGCATCTTTCCAGATCCGAGTCTCTTTCGATCCACAGCCTGAAATTTAGGTATAAAAGTTCGCCTCACAGCTTAAACAACCAACGCATTTCGCTAAAATTAAGGTTTTGTGATAATGTGGCTGTTACCTGATTTCTGAGTTCACTAATGTAGTACCTATATAAAAGAAATCTATCTGAGGCGACCCAGCATCTTCCAGGCGGAGATTTACGCTATTGGAAGATGCGTACAATTTAACCTCGACACGGGATATAGGAACCAGGAGATTGTAATCCTTTCCGACAGTCAAGCAGCCATTAGAGCATTGAGTGCATCAGTTATCACTCTAAAATGGTCTGGTAATGCCTGGGTAAACTTAATAACCTAGGCAGGAGGAACAAAGTTGCCCTTTGGTGGGTGCCGGGGCATGTTGGCATTGAAGGGAATGAGATAGCCGACGCCCTGGCCAAAATAGGCGCTACGATCCCGCTCCTAGGGCCGGAGCCTTATTGTGGGGTCAGCGACAGATTTCTGTTGGAGGAACTTAGGAAGGAGGAGGAGACGAGGAGATCTCAACTCTGGTACTCCCTCCCCGGTTTACGGCAGGCCAAGATCTGCTTGGGATATTATAACCAACGGAGATCGGAGGCCTGTATCGGATTGAGCAAGATTAGGTTCCGCGTTCTTACGGGTTTCCTCATTGGGCATTGCCGACTTAGAGGATACCTGGTAAAGCTGGGTTTGGAAAGTGACAGCTCATGCAGATTCTGCATGGAAGAAACTCCATTACATCTCCTAACAGACTGCGATGATGCATCTCAGAGAAGATTCAAGAACATGGGTAGCTACCAGGTGGAGGAGAGGGATATAGCCTCTCTAGAGCCTGTCATGGTATTGGGATTCCTCAGGGATCTCAACCTGATGGAGGTTTTGTAGAACGGAAGTTCAGAGAAGGACATCTGTTCAGGTGCTGTGGGCAATAGCCTGCAACACCAAGGGGGCATAACACAATAGACCGAAAAGTGTCGCAGTGCATGGCCCCCCTTCAAAAAAAAAAAAAAAAATCTGAGGCGACTGCACGGCTCACAGACTATTCGAGATAGGTTTCATAGATCATAGATCTGCGTGAAAATAGCTGTCTACCCCAACTCGAAAGTTCGTCCAAACACTCATTAAGTTTTACTGAACAAGAGTAAGTTTATTGACTTATATATCTGAACAATTTAGCGAAGCTTATATATCTACTGTTTAAATTTAAGCCCAACACACAAGTCCCACGATAATTCCCCATTATAATTACTGTAATTAGATTAATACATTTTTACCACATAACTGCCAAAATAATGATAAGAACAGTATCCCATAAACCTTCTTTCTAGTAAGAAATATAGAATAAAACAATGTTTTCTAATACTTCCAATTAGTTAGTATTTTAATTATATTTATATCAATTATGTTTTTATTTATAGTACAAAAAGATATCAATAAAAAAAAATCTGGTGTGAAACACTCACACAACTTTCTCTTACTCCAGTTCTCAAAATTATAATTGACAAAGGTTATAGTTTGTGCACCAAATTTAATGAAATTTGTCGAAAACTGAAAGAAACTATTCAGTAAAAGCGCCGGTTTACTGATTTCCTTCAAACTCGGAATTTTGGCCATCTATTTATTTCTAATTAATTTCATTTGGATGATAGAGTTGTATAATCAAGTATAATGCCACTTTAGAGGAAACTGTAACCCTACCCCCTCTCCTAAAGTGCCCTTAAATGAATTTTTCCAGAGAAATGTTTTATATAAAAGTTGTAGATCTTTGAATGTTTAGTTTATATGTGAAGTTTCAAGAAAATCGTCGGGGCTATTTTTGAGAAAATCGCAAAAAAGTGAAAAAAAATCATTTAGTAAAGTGTTAAAACAAAAGCACTTCCGGTTATCCGATTTTCCTCAAACTCAGAATTTCAACAACATATTTAATTCTAATTAACATTATTTAAATGACCGAATTGTGCAATATACTGAAATAGCACTTTAGAGGAAAACCTAACCCTTCCTCTCCCCCAAAAGTGCCCTTAAATGAATTTTTCCAGAGAAATGTTTCAAATAAAAGTTGTACCTCCTTGTATGTGTAGTTGATATACCAAGATTGAAGAAAATCGTTGGAGCAATTTTTGAGAAAAACCCAAAAAAGTAAAAAAAACAACTAGTAAAGTGGTACTTCCGGTTAAGGAATTTTGACAGATAACGAACAGTCAGATCGCATCGTGATACCTAAATGGAATATCAAGTTTCAGCTTTCTATTAGAGCTTTCTGCTCTACAGGTTTTTCGTTTTAGAGCTATGTTGTTCACACACACACACAGACTATTTGCTAAAAACCACTTTTTTGGACTCAGGGGCCCTCAAAACGGATATTTCCGGTGAAAACTCAATATCGAAAGTTTGACACGATTACAATACTTCCTCGTACTAAGAGTAAGAGAAAGTAAAAATATCTATAATTATAAGAAAATTGTTCAAAATTATTGTTCATGAAAATTTATACCAAATTTAATTATTTTCTTTAATAAAGTCTCGCTTTGAAGTTCTATAATATATAGGAGTACAAATATAATTGAATTAGTTTAAATGAGAGTTTGTATCATATCTATTGTTCCTTTGTTCATTTAAGGTGTGTTTATTATAATGGAAGTGAGGTGGAGAGAGTGTTAGTGAGAATGGATTTTAGAGAAATAAACTAGATGATAGGCTGTACACTGTATAATGAAAAGAACACACAAACTTCAAGGACTTTACAGTTAAGTTAGAAGTTAGGTAGCGAGAGAAATATAAAGAGACTGTTTTTAAATAACATAAAAATAAGAAATAAAATTGAGCCCTATTATCTCAACCTCCGGTAGGCTCTGTACAATAAATACAGGAAAGAAAAATTAAAATTGAGGTGAGATACCGCGGATGGGCTCTGAAAAATATAAATTAAAGAGTGAAAATATTGAGTGGACTGAATATAATATAATATATTTGATCGAGCAAAATGGGAAATTAAAATATTGAAAATTATATGGACAAAAAATGAATACATAAATTAAAAGTGGGTAGCAAATACTATTTATTATCACTTTCAACAGCCAAAGGAATGGCACTTATCTTAAAATGCAGAATCCTGGTTACCAGTGTTGGAAGACCCATGTGTCCTTAGCCCATATTGGAGACAAGAGGAGTGGAGAAATATGAATAAGAAAATAAATTCTTATGTGCCTCTAACTCTTGACCAATACACTGCTGCTGGGCTCATGATTACAGATAATAATTAAATGGGCTCCCAGAAGCTGCACGACAGGGAACCAACCGGAAGTAACAACCATGTGATTTGACAATAACCTATGCAGGCTTGAGAGAACCGAGCCGCTAAGTCGACAACTAGACCAGTTTATTAACACTACCCAGGAAAACCAGAAGGAACAAACTTGGGTTTTCACAATTAAGGCCAACCGAACTGGCATGAATTGTATAGGTATTACCCTGTGACCTATTCAACGGTGTGTTGCCAGAACGCCCTACTCCTTCGAGCTTAAAATGGCGATTAAATGAGAGAGGACAAAATGCACAGGTTACCCCCTCTCTACTCTTTGGACACGGCCTAATAAATTAGTGATCTATTATCAAGGTAATACAATATCCACCTCTAAATAAAATTATTGTACGCCGTTGGCGATAAATTTGAATTTAAATTAAATACCGAACAGAGACAGACTGGCTGAGTAATACGAAGATAGTAAGATAGGTTGCTGACTGGATCTATTGTTGTAAACTGATTCATTTAATAGGTACATCCCCACCATTCGGATCATATGAATCTTTTATGATTCAGATCCCCATTACATTATTCTTTTCATTGATTTTTTTTTTTTAATGAATAATATTATGAAAAAATGAAAAACAACCTTTCACCAATAAAAACTATACTGTTTTAAAGTAAACTTAACATTCTTCCTGACATTCTTCTTGACGACAATGGGATGAAAATTATTTCTTATCTCAAAAAAAAAAAAAAATAAAAACTTTTTTTTAAAATAAAAACAAAATTCCTCTTATCAAGAAAGTCGTTCGTCCTTCGTTAAAGATCGGACCCATCTTTTCTAATATGTAAAACATGACTTAAATGAAATTTTCAATAGAATTGAAGACGTAAGAATTCAATTTGTAAAGAAAATCGAGTGTCCTACTTAATATACATACATATATATATATATATAATATTAAAGCCAGTTAAAGTTAGCAAAAACTCCAAGTTTGAAGATAATTTCCTCAACAATGTGAATATTCCAAATCAGATTTTTTTTTTTTTTGCTACTATTATATTCGGATGATTGATTAAAATATTGACGTTGTTTCGAGTTTCCTGACTTTTTCTGTCTCAGCTAAGCCTTTATAAAATCAAATTAAATCTTTTACTCTACCTATATTTATCTCTCCAATAAACATTTAATTTGATTTAAAAAAAAAAAAGCTCTGAAATTTATTTTTCACCTATGTTATTTGGTTAACTAGGGTATTTCCGGTAAAGCTCAGCCTGTACATTTGAAATGTAAACTAGTTGGTTTATGTAAGTATAATTACTGATTAAATCATTCTTTAGATTTCTTAAAAAAAAAAAAAAATTATTTATTAAAACTCTTGGAAATAAAAATATCATTGAATTAAATTTAACGCATTACTTAACGTTTATATCAAATACAGTGTAAATAATTCATTTATCAAAAACGATCTTATGTAAACTGAGGAGTATAGTGTAAACATTATAGTGTTTACTTTGTAAGTGTTGGAAATAGTATGTATTTGTATGAAGGACTATAGTCAAGCGGAAGTTTGTGTGGTATCTTTGTGTGGGGGGGGGGGGAATCCAGGCAGCAGTTTGCTTGTGTGTGCATGCTAAACCCATATAGTTGCTCATTCATCTACTAATTTTGCTAGTCCTATATGTAAAGGGTGTGAGATTGAGTAAAGTTGGGAATAATTGTCTGTGCAAACGTCGTTCATGCTGTCAAGCAGAGATTCTAATATCCTTGCAGTATTGGCGAATCTCATTTTCCCTTTGAGGAAGGGGAGTTTTCTGGTCGTAATCTTTTTTTCTCTTTCGAGAAAATTTCAGCAAATTTTGCGAAATGTTTAACGAGAATTGTCCTCACGCGTTGGTTTAGTGGCTAGTGCACTCACCTTTCATACGAGAATTCAGGGTTCGATTCCCATGAGGGCAAAGTCTCGGTGTTAACCCAGCACGTGATAAAAAGTGGGAAGCTACAGTTAGTAGCGCCCTGTGTTAGTAGCAAAGGCCGGAACTAAACGGCGTGGAGACTGCGAGTGCTTATCACACGCCCCCCTGTTTAAATCGCCGTCTGACAAGCCTTGGCCCTTCATGGGCTGTTGCGCCAGAGAGTTTTTCTTTTTTCTTTTTTCAAAGAGAACTAAGTAAATGAAAATTTTCTTAAAAAGAGGCAAAACAAATCTTAGACTGATACGAGTGAATTTTTTTTAATTGGTACGATGTCCGAAAGCACGAGACCTAAACCAATGTGGCACTTATACCTTCCCCCAAAAAAATTGCTTTTAGTAAGAAGACCAGTAATCTAACGGTCTGGCTACTCTTGGAATATGCCTAAACTCCAACTTCCCAAGCAATTCCCATATGTGCAAAACCTCGTATTAGTGAAACGGGGATACTGACCCAGGTAGTGGTAAACCGTTTCCCTCCTTCGTCACAAATCTGACAAAAATAACTAGACATTATGGTTATTCTGTATAAACCTACCTCTCAATTGTATCCTACTCAGGGAGAGAAAATACTGCAAGTCTCCCTCTCCTAACCTAACCTTTTATAATTCTTATGGCGTGGAGACAACGCTTCGTATCCCACCAGTCTTTTTCCAATTCCCTTCTTCTCCAATGTTTAGCATACTCTGTACCAAAATTGGTTTGTGATGGCTAGTGCTGGTAATGAGGATCTAATCTTAGCCAAATCATCCGCTCTTTCATTGACCCTTATACCCGTGTGCCCGGGTATCCAGAAGATCTCCACTCTGCTCCTCAGAACAAGATGGTTAACTTTTTTCATATATTTAGCTACTAATTTGGAATCTAGCTCGGCTTATTCAAAGCCTTTAGTGCAGTTTGGCTATCATAAACTATCCTTATCTCTTTAATTTCTCTCTGTCACTCCTTCACCAAACAGCAGCAGCACAATGATAATAATCAGCCATTCACCCTAAAGCCATAGATATTCCTTTGTGTTACCATGCTTCGAAGACTTTACAAGAATTCCTTCGTACAGCTGCAGCCCGTACTTCGACTGCAGACAGACTAACAGCACATTATGCCATTACTTTCCTCTAATAGAGCTCTTCAAGGGTGTTCTCCCCTAATCTTACTGCTAATACTGATCTTATTACTTCTCTCGAACCCCCAGGATGCCAGTATCCCTGAAGAAATCTCAAATCTATTTCTGTGGGGAGTGAATTTCTGGTTGTAAATCTTTTTCCCTTTCGAAAAAAAAAACAACAAATTTTGCTAAACGTTTAAGCAGAATTAGGAAAATGAAAAATTTCCCTTTAAAAGATGCAAAACAAATCTTGATCTGATACGAATGTAATTTTCTTATTCAGTCTCCGGGATTAAAAGTTTGTTCCAAGTAATGTAGAATATCAATTAAAACTTCCTTGAATTTCAAGAAAGATAGTTGATAATACAGATTAATAAAGATTAAGATAATACAAAAAAGGAATAAATATAGGTCGTGAAGAAATTAGATTTAGTACAAATAGAGAAAGAGTTGTTGGAATTATCAAACTTGTGAAATTGTCTCGTAAATTTTAAACAAGATCAAAGGGCCTTTCTTATACATAAGAAAAAGGAGATCAGAAGTTATCTGGGTTGGTTTCTTAATTACAAACGGGAAGAAAATTAGTAATGTCATTAAACTATTGTTGTTGAAATCTTCTCTTTAATATTCATTCACAACCTACAATTTAGATTTTCCAGTTACACTTTATCCTGGTTTTATTCAGCAGCATTGTTGTTTAATTCATTGAAGTTTGTATTTAATAAAAGATTGCCGGGATTGGCTCAGCGGAAGCCAAATCCATATATTGCTGCACAAATATTTTCTGTGAGTCCTAGACTTTAAAAACTGTTTTTAGCGAATAGTCTGTGTCTGTGTATAATTGTGAGTGAATATGTGTACAAATTTTTTGAATTTGGTTTAGGTCCCATCACTGCATGCGATAATAACATAGGCGAAATCTAGTAATCAGAAATGCAACTTTATTGAGTGTTTTTTTTTTTAAGTTGTTCTGAAATTTTCATGAAAACGGCTACCAACGATTTCCTTTAAACATAGAATTATAACTACCCAGATAAAAAAAACAATCACTTTTATTTGGAATATTTAAAAAAAAAAAAAAACTGATTTTAAATAGTAATGCGGAATTTGTGGCTTTAAATTTCAAATGTTATATGGAGTTAGTTAATACTATTAGGGAAGGGATTAGCTCAGTGGTAGCGCGCTGGACTAGCAATGGCGGAGGTCGTGGGTTCGAGCCCAGCTGCTGCTCCTAGATTTTTTTCTTCCTAGGAATCTCTTACGGCTTGGTCCCTTCCCACAGTCAATAAAAACTATTGCAATATTTTCAAAGGGAAAATTAATCATTAATTGAGAAGATAGAATGTTGTATGGCAAACAAAATGTTCTCATTACTTGAAACATTTTTTCTGGGAAAAATTAATTTTAATAGGCTCTTGAGAAAGGTTGACTCCTTTGATTAACACACTACAAAAAAAATCTGGTATGAAACACTTAAACAACTTTCTCTTACTCCAATTCTCAAAATTATAATTGACAGCTTTTATAGTTTGTGCACCAAATTTAATTAAATTCGTCAAAAACTGAAAAAACTATTCAGTAAAAACGCACTTCCGGTTTACTACTTTTTTTTTTTGAAACTCGGAATTTTGGCCATCTATTTATTTCTAATTAATTTTGTTTGGACGATACAACTGTGTAATCAACTATGATAGCACTTTAGAGGAAACTGTTACCTCAACTCTCCCCTAAAAGTAACCTTAAATGAATTTTCCTAGAGAAATGTTTTTAATAAAAATTGTAGCTCTTTGTATGTGTAGATTATATAAGAAGTTTCAAGAAAATCGTCGGAACCATTTTTGAGAAAATCGCGAAAAAGTGAAGAAAAAAAAATGATTTACTAAAGTGGTAAAGTAAACGCACTTTCGATCATCCGATTTTTGTCAAACTCGGAATTTCAACCACATATTTAATTCTAATTAACATTATTTAGATGATAGAGTTGTGTAGTAAACTGAAACAGTGCTTTAGAGGAAAACCTAACCCCTCCCCTCCCCCAAAACTGCTCTTAAATATATTTTTCCAGAGAAATGTTACAAATAAAGGTTGTAGTTCTTTGAATGTGTAGTTGATATACCATGTTTCAAGAAAATCGGCGGAGCGATTTTTTAGAAAATCGCAAAAAAGTAAAAAATTACCTAGTAAAGTGGTACTTCCGGTTGAGGAATTTTGACAGATGACCTACTGTCGAATCACATGGTGATACCTGAACGGAATATCAAGTTTGAACTTTCTACGATTTTTCGTTTTTGAGCTATGCTGTTCACATACATACATACACACACACACACACGGACACACGGACACACAGACTATTTTGTAAAAAACACCTTTTTGGACTCAGAGGACCTCAATACGGATATTTCTGGTGAAAACTGGATATTAAAAATTTGACACGATTACAATACTTCCTCTTACTAGGACTACTATAAAATACACATTTATATAAATGTAGTTTAATTATACATTAAGTATTACAATAACTGTGATTAATCCGCCTTTATAAATAAATACTAATCCATCATTATGGTGGCAGTCAGCCAGTGAAGGTTGAAATGATTAATCTCTTACAATTTTTAAATTTATGCTACTGTTTATAAACATCGGTATATTTTGACAAATAAAATATAAATCATTGCAAAATGAATTAGTAGGATATCGATTTCTTTAAGATATATTATATTGTTTTTGTTTTGAAATATTATATATTTATTTTTAATGTTTTATTATTATTTCCAACTTATTCATAGTTTTTCTTTATTTCTGACTGTAATTTGTTGTAATATCAGCACGGTAAGCACATTGCTCTTGTCAAATGCCAAAATAAATAAATAAAAAATCTTATAACTTTTCGGTTTTTTAAATAAAATACGCTAATAACATTTTTCTTTCATACATCTCAAAATATTAGTGAAAAAAAATTCTTATCCATTACAAGTATTGTTTTATTTCTCCAGACCATTTAGTAATCCACTCAACCATATGAGATGCTTAATGAAGCGAAGTGTTTCTGTATAGTTGCAGTATAGTAAGCACGGAAAGTCAGAAAGATTGGAGAGAATAGAGGCTGGGATATAATACGGATAAGTTTCTATTTATAGACCAAATAGTTCCCAGTCTTTTTCTTGGGTATCCATATTTAATAAAATATTCTTAATTTCGAACAATGTTTTACAAATATTTAAAAAAATCTTTACACTCACTGAACTTTCTCTTACCCTAGTTTTTAAAACTATAATTGGTAAACTTTATGGTTAGTATATCAAATTCAATGAAATTCGTCGATGTTTTTAATAGAGAAAATCACAAAAAACTGTAAACTGTTCAGTAAAAACACACTTCCGGTTTACTAATTTTCTTGAAACTGGGAATTTTGGCAATTTAATTATTTTTAATTAATATTGCCTAGATGGTAGAATTGTATAATCAACTAAGATAGCACTTTAAAGGTAAACATAACCCTACCACTCCCCCAAAAGCCCCCTTAAATGAGCTTACCCGGAGAAATGTTTAAAATAAAAGTTATAGCTCTTTATATGTGTAGTTCACACATTTTGTTTAAAGAAAATCGTTGGAGCCGTTTTAGAAAAAATAGTAGAACATTGAACAATATTTTTCAGTAAAAAACACACTTCTGATCATTTCATTTCTTCAAACTCCAGAATCTTGACAACGCATTTAATTCTAATTAAATTTATTTAGATGTTAGAAATGTGTAATAAAAACTGAAGTAGCATGAAAAACTGAAGTAAACCTAACCCCACGCCTCCCTCAAAAGTGCCCTTAAATGTATTTTCCCAGAGAAATGTTTCAAATAAAAATTGTAGATTTTTGTATTTGTAGTTGATGTGCTAAGTTTAAAGAAAATTGTTTGAACCATTTTTATGAAAATTACAAAAAAAAAAAAAAGTGAAAAAAACCGTTGAGTAAAGTGGCACTTCCGGTTGAAGAATTTTGACAGATAACATACTGGCGGATACCATGGTGATACGCAAACGGAATATCAACTTTGAACTTTCTACGATTTTTCGTTTTTGAGCTATGCTGCAGAGCGTACACACACACACACACACACACACACACACACACACACACAGACCATTTGCTAAAAACCACTTTTGAGCTCAAAACGAATTTTTCCTGTGAAAACTCGATATCGAAAATTTTGACACGATTACAATTCCTCTTACTAGGAACAAGAAGGAAGTAAAAATAAATGAAACAAATAATAGCTATAATTAATCAACTTCATGCAATGTGCATTTAATCGTTGGACTTGTAATTGATATTTTACAGGGAAAATAATGATCGATGTTTATTTCGATTTTTTTTCTTTCAACTAACTAGCAATTGAATAAGAGCAGGCTCGCATATAAGTGGACGGATATTGGAGCAAAATTGGTGAAAATGAACAAAAAAACTGCCACTTTGCTCACACAGTTATATTTAGCATTACGATGATGTAACGGCAAGAGAGAGAACACAAGCCCGACTGAGAGAAAACAGACTCTCTCTGGTACTCTCTGACTTAAGCAGGCTAGAGTGGGGAGAACCTGTATATAAGCCAGTGAGAGATCTAGACATCTATCTATCAGATTCAACCATATACATCTCATCGTGTCATAACTCTACTCTAACCCTTTATTCTATAAAATCATTACAAGTCCAGTGCAGTTTGTATAGACTTATAGTTATATTATAACAGTGTCTTCATATCTCGTCTAATTAATCTAACCCAATTTTTCTCCTCATCATCTCCATTATATTACTACTGAGATGAGAAGAGTAAAGTGTGTGAATTGAGTGGCTGATGTGGATGATTGTGAAGAATGATGATGCTGGTAGCATTGGTTGACGTGAGCCGTCTGAAGAGTAGTGGTGTGCCTAGTTAAAACTTTTGCTTGTCCTTGTTCTTTTCCTTGCGGATTGGCTATGTAGATTGGTGACTCTCCAAGTTTGAACTTAAGACTTGCGTAATCTTGTTGTAAGTTTGCGTAGTTGATCTGATTGTTCATAAGCACTCACATGGCCGGCTTTTTATTCCCATTTCTCCTAGCGCTTGGTGGGAACTAGAGACAGCTTACTGAATATTTGGCTCTCCAAAATGAAGCTCATTCTCCAGTTTATTGCTGGGCGTGACAAGGAAAAATTTGCAAATGAAGTATGCTTGGGGCGTCTGTTACGGCTACTAAATGGAAGTCCAGCTTTTTTGTGATGAATTTGCTGGTTTTCATTACTGTATGATATAAATTGATGAAAGACTTAAAGTCACAACTGCACTATATACGTTATATTTTGCGTACTTTGTACAGGGAGAAATGTAAATTGAAGATATACTGAGACCGAACGAAGTTTGAAGAGAGAAGGAAGAATGTTGGCAGCGTGATGAATGTAGAATGATAGCGTTGGCTGATGTGAAGCGCCTGAACAGTGATGTGGTTAGTTTCAATTCTTGCCTGTTCTAATGGTGTATTAGCTGTGACTTTGAAGCAATTGTTGCAAATCTACAATAATCTAATGACATTTTCTTTGTCGGATCTCTGCTCTTGACCCTGCCCTTTCTTCGCAAGCTTGTGGCACTCTTAAGAATCCGCAATCTTGAGAATCCGTATATCCTTTATTGCAGAGTGGGACATCTCGATAAACCGATATATTTCACGATATATTTCTCTTACAGTTGTAAAAGGAAACGTTTTTGAAAATAACTGAGTTTTCACCGGACATTTTTTTTTTTTGAGAACCTCCAAGTAAGTAAAAATGTTTTTTTTAGAAACAAGTGGATCCTACACCTCCCGATGGATGACTCTTCGCAAATTTCCCTACTCTGCATACTAGTGAATTTACCGACCGGCCAAAACCGTGATGAGAAAGCGAACGTATCAGCATATAATAAAAGTCATATATAATTTGATCTGCTTCATAATTTCAGCATTTTTGGTTTTCTTTATATATCTAGAAGATGTGACGTGACGATAATGCTAACCGATTGCGTCTTTAAAGATATATAGTAGTTGTCATGAGTGTTAAGATTTGTATCCAGAATGTAGACGTCTATAAAGTGCCCTTTGTGTAGTCCATTCCCTCTTATGGAGTTTGGTTTGGTTCTTTAGTTAAGCAAGCTTATTCACGAACTACTTTGCGCTCTATCTTTCTCTTTTGGCGTCTTTACGTGTTAAGTTTATTGGCTAGCGCACACGTATTTGGTGCAAGAATCAGGAATCGATTCCCAGTTAGGTGTCAAAGACACCCAGCAACGTGAGGAAAATTGAAGACCTCCAGTTAGGAGCGCAGCTTAGTAGCGAAAGCCAGAACTAAACAGCGGAAAACTGTGGCCTGCTCTGCTCCCCCCAAAAAATCAATCGCCTCTCTTGCAACTTTCTTTCTACCTTTTGGCTTTGTTTCCCTCCAGAAAAAATACAAAAAACTTTAGAATTTAATGGAAGACATTTTAGAACACTCTAACGCAACCATCGTTGAAACCTGTTTCAATATCTAGAACCAAATTAAATGAGAAATAACCAAAATAACAGTAAACTAAACCATTGTAATAACAGATCTCATTGGCCAATTTTTGCCAGATGGCTACTTTTATCAAGAAATGGGGGGAGGGGGTCAGCACACACAATTTTTATCGGCGTTTAATTCTAAGCTTTCGCATCATTAACTACACCACATTTACACACAATGCTGAATCAATACCGTTGGAATTATAACCGTTGAAAAACTAAAACCTTCTGTTTACATTTGTGGATACGCGGGAATTAGCGAGTCCAAAAAGTAAATTTTGATCTGCTTGATAAAGAGTTTTAAAAGAAGTAATGAACTTAGTTGAATGTACGTATCTTTTATTTAATGTATGTTTCTCATAATAAAGTATTTTATATATAAAAAACCAAGAGAGAAATATAGGCACTATTACATTATACACATCACTTTATTTGATATAAACATATCATTATTTAATAATGTTCTCATTTACCGTGGCTCTTTGTTTGAACAATAACATGAGAAAATTTTCCAATGGTCG
Source organism: Triatoma infestans (assembly GCA_011037195.1). Taxonomy (NCBI): domain Eukaryota; kingdom Metazoa; phylum Arthropoda; class Insecta; order Hemiptera; family Reduviidae; genus Triatoma; species Triatoma infestans. Next base: position 143,400 of record JAAEAF010002002.1, read on the forward strand.
GCCATTTTTATTAATCTATATAACATTTTTATATGGGTTAGAAAGTTCTGAGTTTGAACAAATATTGATGTTACACTATGTTGTTTAAAAGTTTCGTAATATATTTTTATTACTATTGAGTGATGTTTGTTTACAGTGTTGATTCAGACAATAAATTGGTTAATTTGTTGAGAAAACCCTTGTTTCTTGTCGATTTTTTTTTTTATTATTTTTTATTCACTCTTTCTTTTCAATTTCAGCCAGATAGTTCGGGTTCTATAAACAATTAATTTAAAAACTTCAAAGTGCTCTTAAATAAATTTAGAGTTACCGGAATAAACGTATATACATTATATTGCTTAGTTTAGCTTTTTTTTTTTTTTTTTTTTTTTAATACTTTTTTATTAAAGAAAATAAAGTCAAAGTATATGGAGAAAAAATATAATAGAAGTATACTGTTTCGTTACGCAATAGAGGAACTTGCTAAGTGCTTTTAGTGGAAGTAACTTTTGGGCTGCACTTCCAAAGACACTATAACCATTTCTGAGAATTACATTTCTTCAAATAAGTACATGTGTGTGCACAAACTACTTAAAGTATTTAGAAGTTTTTATATTGTATGCTTAATCTTTTAATAACAAAAAAAAAATGATAACACTCACACAATTTTCTCTTACTCCAGTTTTCAAAATTATAATTATTAACAAATTTTATAGTTTGTGAACCAAAAATTTAATGAAATTCGTCGAAAACTGAAAAAAAAACTTCAATAAAAGCGCACCTCCGGTTTACTAATTTTTTTTCTTGAAACTCGGAATTTTTGGCCCTCTATTTATATTTGTAATTAATTTTACAATTAATAAATAGAATTGTATAATCAACTATGGTAGCACTTTAAAAAAAAAAAACATAACCCCACTCCTCCGCGAAAAGTGCCCTTAAATGAATTTTCTCAGACAAATGTTTTAAATAAAAGTTGTACATCTTTGTGTATGTGTAGTTTATATAGGATGTTTCAATAAAATCGTCGAAGACATTTTTAAGAAAATCGCGAAAAAGTGAGAAAATCATTTAGTAAAGTGGTAAAATTAAACTCACTTCCGGTCATCCGATTTTTTTTTCAAACTCGGAATTTCAACAAATTTATTTCTAATTAACATTATTTAGATGACAGAATTGTCTAATAAACTGAAATAGCACTTTAGTTAAAAACCTAACCTCACCCCTCCCATAAAAGTGCCCTTAAATGGATTTTCCCCCAGAGAAATGTTTCAAATAAAAGTTGTAGCTCTTTGTATGTGTAATTGATATGTAAAGTTTGAAGTAAATCTTCGGAGCCATTTTTGAGAAAATGTAAAAAACATCAACTAATAAAGTGGTACTTCCGGTTGAGGAATGTTGACAGATAACATACTGTCAGATCCCCTGGTGATACCTAAACAGAATATCAAGTTTCAACTTTCTACGGTTTCTCGTTTTTGAGCTATGGTGTTCACATATACCCACTCACACACACACACACACACACACACAGACACACACACAGTCTGCTAAAAACTACTTTTTTGGACCTCAAAACGGATATTTCCGGTGAAAACTTGATATCGAAAATTTGTCACGATTAAAATACTTCCTCTTACTAGGAGTAAGAGAAAGTAATTATTTTTGGAACATCGATACATTTTTTGACAATACTTACTCTTACTGCTCTGTAAGAGGGAATAATTCCAATAGTGTCAAATTTTCGATATCTAGTTTTCACCGGAAATTTATATATTGAAGTCCCTTGAAGGTTTCGTACAAAATCCAGCTTGCATTTAATGTATCTCTTTGGTAAAATGTATGGTTCCACCACATATATAATATTGATAGACATTAGAAGTATGGCTATGATTCCAAATTTGGAAAAAAGAGGTTAACAGGAAGTGCGACTTTGCAGAAAAAGTTAATGAGTTTCGAGTTTTTCTTCTAAAATAACAATCACGATTTCCTTTAAACTTGGAATATTAACTGTGCTAATATAAAACTATCAATTTAATTTCAAATATTGTTACGAAAACAATTATTTTCGTTTGTTTTTTTGCGGAATTTGTGCTTTTGAATTGCAAACATTATATGGGGCTTGGATCAATGTTATTATTGGTGCTTGGATTACAAAGTAATCACTTATACTAAGCCTGGGTTATACTTGTCCCCCACCACCTCTAAATTTGTGTTAAGACAAACGAGTAAAATCTGAAGTTTAAATAAAATTTGTCTTTTTATTTATAATTTTATTAATAGTAGTAAGAGAAAGTCTGTGAGTGTTTCACAGGAAAAAAACCTATGGCGCAATAGCCCATTAAGGTCTAAGGCTTGCCAGACGACGATTTGATCAAGGAGGCGTGTGGTAAGCACGCCGTTTAGTTCCAGTCTTGGCTACCTAGGGCGCTACTAACTGTAGCTTCCCACTTTTTATCACGATGCTGGGTCAACAATGACTTTGCCTTCACGGGAGTCGAACCTGAATTCTCTGGTAGGAAAGGCGAGTGCACTAGCACTAGACCAACGCCTGAGGACTGATGGTTTTTACAATGTTATAATTCATTCCATGATAGCTGGTGATCATAAAAAGGTTTTGGATGTTCACCCATTTTCTTGATTAAACAGTGATATTTTCCGTGCTAACCTTCCTTTTTTTTGTGGTCCTTGACCGGTTTCAAGCGTTAGCCGATCATCAGGATGTTTTTGTTAAAACAGTGTGATAATCGGAGACATTTCCCCGTGGTAGCTGTAACGGCAAGAGAGAGAGAGAGCCAAGCCCGACCGAGAGAAAACAGACCTCTCTCGTACTCTTTCACTTAAGCAGGCTAGAGTGGGAAGAATCTATATAAACCAGTAAAGAGATCTAGACATCAATCTAACAGATTCAACCATATACATCGCATCGTGTCATATCATCGTTCATATCTCTAATCCCATCTTTTATTCTATAAAAACATACAGTCCAGTGCAGTTTGTGTAAGCTTATAGCCATATTATAACAGTGTCTTCAGATATCGTCTAATTAATCAATCAATCCCAATTTCTCTCCTCAACTCCATTATATAGCCTGCTTCATTTTGTGGTCATCGACCGGTTTCGGGCGTTCGCCCATCTTCAGGATGCGTTTGTCAGACAGTGTGATAACATTAGACTTGCACAGAGCAAATTCAGTTTATTCATTGAGTGCTCTGGGCAAGTCTGTGTTATCACACTGTCTGACAAACGCATCGTGAAGATGGGCGAACTCCCAAAACCGGTTGATGACCACAAAATGAAGCAGGCTACCACGGAAAATGTCTCTGATGCTTTCCAGCTCTGCGGAACAACCACCACAACAACAGTGTGATAAGTGATAACATTAGACTTCCACAGAGCAAATTTACAACCAGTTGATACTGTGTTTTTTTTAAAAGAGTTTTTGTTAGGACCTAACTAGGTTAAGAGAGAGGTTTCGTTGATTCCTCTCTGGGTGGGACAAAAACATCCTGATGATGGGCGAACGCCTGAAACTGGTTGATGACAACAAAAAAGAAGCAGGCTATCACGGAAAATATCTCTGATGCTTTTCAGCTCTGCGGAACCAACCATAACAAATGTGTGTATGTATCATTGACTAATATATTTTGCAAATTCTCTTGATGCAACTCCCCAGTAAGAGGCACCGCAAAAAATCTCTGATATTACTGAATTATTTTTAATATTTTGATTTTTTTTATAAGACCACAAACCGATAGTGAGCGTAAAGATTTCAGTAAAATAACTTCATGTCAAAGATTTTTTCGGCAGGGGATTTAAAAAAAAAAAATAGTTTTAATACGAACAAACATGTTTCCCATTACAGATGGATAACTCGCAATCATGACTAGCTACAGTGTTTTCTTTTTCTTCTGGTATCTCTCTTTTTATCTGCCAACATGATCGATGGTTCTGTTTTTTTTACTTTCTCTTACTACTAGTTTTTCCTATCTCTGTTACCTAACTCGAATTATATCTTTATGTCATTGTTTCCCAGATTTTTTTTTTTAATAACATTTTTCCAATATATTTTATACTTAAACAATAAGATTTCTTTGAAATAGAAATATACATATATATAAATTGACACTATGCTTGCACACTATGCATTCGTTCATGATTAAAAATCTTTAAAAAAAAACACACATAACTTTATTTAATGAGAAAAAAATGTAAATTTGGATGAAATGGGTGGAGATTAATTTTGCCGCTAAAAATATAAACGATGATCTCTATGACGAGACAAAATGGTGGGTTAAACTTGCAGGCTTTGATTAAACTTTTATTGTACTGTTCGCAATAAATATATTGTAAAAAAAAAGAAGAAAAATTAATCGCTTTATGTTTTTTAATCTTATATTCTCTCTCTCTCTTTCTCTCTTTCCGCAGAAAAGAAGAACATAACTTGTCTTCCATTTTTATGGGATGCAAACTGGTAATGGAAAAATTTCTAAATATAGGGGGATTTCATTAAGTCTCCTTATATCACTCCCTGAGCAGCCTGCTTTCATATAATGTTCCTGCCATCATATTTTGTGGAAATAAATCAAAAGTCATCTTATTTTCTTTGAATTTCTGGGTCAGGAAATAGAAGTCACAAGGGGACATAGGAAGCCCACTTTATTTTATTACCCTCCTTGATGATCGAATAGAGCAATGCAAGTGGAGAACTCGTCCTATACTCTTTGGGTATACTGGAAGCTGCAACCAATAACGTACTCGTCCATTGAAGACCTTGAGTTGGTGGCGGAGAGCGAAGAAAGGTTCCAAGAAAATCTGAATGTATGGGCAGAGAAGCTTTTGAAAATAGGATATGATCATCAGCACGGCAAAACTAAGTGCAATAGTGGTTTCAAGGACGGAGAAAAGGATGCGGATACATAGTAGAGAGATTGAGCCCAGTTTCAAATACCTAGAAGTGACGATTAGTAAGAGCGGAAGGTTAAAAGAAGAAATTAATGGTAGAATGACCGTTGCGGGGAGGCTGTTCTCCGCTATCAATAGAAAATTTCTCAGCAAGAGAGAAGTGGCCAAGGATACAAACGTGGCACACTTTCGTGTCCGCACTTACCTACGGAAGCGAATCATGGTCCATAATAGGATCTGATCGTAGTCGCCTGCAGTCTAAAGAGGTTTCTTCGGAAAGTTGAGGGTAAGACAAGGAAAGACCTTATCAAAAACACTACAATCAGAACCACGTTAAAATGTGAACCGATCGATCAATTAATTTGAGAAAGCGCAGCTGAGGTGGTTCGGCCATGAAAACAGGATGGAGAAAGTTCGGCTTCCTAGGAAGGCGATAAAGATTAGGATTGCTGGCAGGTGACCCAGAGGAAGGAAGAAGGATAAGTTGGTTGTATAATGTTAAAAGAGGAACCAGCGGACGAGAAGTTGGAAGGGCAAAGTCTAAAAAATTTTCGCTAGATAGAGACAGATGGCGCTCCTTTTTTCAAAGCTCTACACCGCAAGATACTTCAATTTCTTCAATTTCAATTTCAACATTTACGGTACCAAATATTGTCTTTGCTAATTTGATTAATTAGAAAATTGAGGAATTGGAATTCATCCCAAAACGACTAGGGAAAAACTAAAATGACTTTTATTTGGAATCCTGGCCCAGAAATTCAACGAAAATAACCATCAAACAATTAATGAGATTGGGGGTCGACAAGTACGATGGAAGACAAAAATCATTTTAATTCACCATATTTATCTTTGGTGTTCATTTACTACAATATTCTATTATTTTCTAAATTTTGTATATTATTAATAATTATTCGAACATGTTCTGTAAACAAAATATATGAAAAAGTGCGCTGTTACGAGGCGAAAGCTTGAAACAATTTCCAGAGTACATACTAAAAAATGACGACTATATCCACCCAAACAGGTAGGGGTGTTGTTGTGAAGGGATTTGGCTGTTACTTTCAGTAAAGTGAATTAATACTTTAATGCGTTTTTCGGCATAACTTGATTAATCTCACTGGGATATTTGAGCTAAAGGTCATTACGGTTGATCTTTTAGACTTCCGTTGCCTTTGCTATCCAAAACACTAATGTTTTCGGATTGAAACCGCGTCACTAATTTGGTTGTGGGAACCAACTTTAGATTTCCATTTTGTAATAAGCTTCTTATTGTTGGCATGGTTACTAAAACGTAACAATCAACAATCTCAGTGGATGGTTAGACAAAGCAGTAGAAGGGTGGAGCCTAACTTCTTCCTCCATATTGCATGTGAAGGATTATGTATAGTGAGGAGAAATAGATAACTGGAGTAGCACTTAGAGACACGGAGGAAGGTTATTTCCGGGCTAAGAGATTTATACAAGGTATAAGACATTTTCTCTCCCTGAGTAAGATATAACTGAGAGTCGTGGGGGGTGTATTGATTTGACACTCTTAGGGAACCAGTTATTTACACAAAATAAATAGGGCATCTAACCCTTTGTGTTATAATAAATTGTGACGAGAGAGTCAGGGAAACGGTGTACGATTATCTAGGTCAGTGTTCCCGTTTCACTAATACGAATTTCCCCATTTTTGGGAGGGCAACACTTCAAGGGAAAGCTTGGGAGAGTTGGCATTTAAAGATATCAACAAGTTATCAGATCGGTTTGTAGATTACTGGTGGAGGCTTTTTAGGACCGTGTTTTTTTTGGGGGAAGGGGAGATGAGATAAGAGCCACCAGTAGCTTAGGTCCCGCGCTTTCCGGCACCTGCTATTAATAGTAATAATAATAATAATGGATACTGAATGGGCCCTAATTTTCTTTTCCATTCCACGTGATTGGCTGTTGGAGGTCAAGATCTAAGTCCTACTAACAGTGGCTCTTACCTCATTCACACACTTTCATTTACAAAATGAAAATCTAAAGTTGATTTATACCAAACTACTGACGCCATTTCAATTCGAAATATCAACTATTTCCTATATTTCGATTTTGAGATAACATATTCTTGAACAACACAGAAGAGTTTAGAAACACATTTTTAGAACCTAGTGATAAAGGATAGTAAAAATAAATAAATAAATACGATTTCATTTTCAAGATTTAACTTATAATAATAAGTGCTCGCAATATAAATTATAAGTCAAATAAATAATAAGAAATTATTCAATATTTCTATCATGAAATAATATTGTTATTATTATTATTATAATACTAACGACTAACGATTCTACAAACTAACGACTGAAGTAGTTACTAATTGGAAGATAATTGGAAACGAAGATATAATTGAATGGGACCCATGCCAGTTTAAATATTGAATTTGTAATGAGATGCTGGTTGAGTTCAAGACTTAAATCACCTACTAGATATTACATTAGGATGTGTATATATGGACCAAGGAACAGCCAGCCAAGTAGGCGGGCTTGGTTTAGCCCCCAAGGTAGGGGGGAACTCGTTATCAATCATCCCAACTGGGCTACTACGTCCTTCTAGCTTCTTTACGTCCCATTACAGCCGCGGCTGGATTGTGTTATCAAACACCATCTTTATATTTAGATTATTGATCTATTTTATAAAGTGATCAAATTTACGACTCAAATTAAAAATCATTTTTTTTTTTAATCTAAGAGAAAATCATATGAATGTTTTACTCTAGATTTTCTTTTTTTAATTTCCTTTACTTCTGTAAGTTTCTCGGAATAGTTGTAATTTCACTGTAAATTTAATACTTTTTTCTGAATAAGAAAAAGATGAATTAAAGAGTGGTCTGTATGCGTTTTTACTTTCTCTTACTCCTAGTAAGAGGAAGTATTGTAATCGTGTTCAAATTTTTGATATCGAGTTTTCAGTCCGAAATATTCTGTTTGAGGTCCGCGCCCAACGCAAACACCAAAGGTCCACCACCACCCCCCCGGCAAAAAAAAAAAACACCCCACCTCTAGGGGGAGTCCAAAAAAGTGGTTTTTACGCAAATGGTATTATGTGATGTGTGTGGTGTGTGTGTGTGTGCTGTGTATGGAACGGCATATCTCAAAACGAAAAATGTAGAAAACTGAACTGCAATATTCTGCTTTAGGTATCACCATGGCACACTGACCATGTGGCGTTAGCTGTCAAAATTCCTCACGCGGTAAGTAGCCACTTTGTACTAGTTTTTTTGACTTTTTTTTACTTTTTTGGGCGTTTTTCTTCAGCAACTGGCTCTGCAAGGATTTTCTTTAAAGCTTGATACATGTCAATCTACATATCAATGAGCATATTCAACTTTTATTTGAAACATGTCTCCGGGAAAATTCATTTAAGGGCCGCTCTGGGGAGGGGTGGGGTAGGTTACCCTCTAAAGTGCTATTTCAGGTTATTAGACAATTCGGTCATTTAAATAAGGTTAATTAGAATTAAATATCTTGTTGAAATTCCGAGTTTGAGAAAAATCGGAAAACCGGAAGTGGTTTTTTTTTTAACACTTTACTAAATATGATTTTTTCACTTTTTCGCGATTTCCTCCAAAATGGCCCCGACGATTTTCTTGAAACTAACATATGAACTAAATATTCAAAGATCTACAACTTTTATATAAAACATTTCTCTGGGAAAATTCATTTAAGGGTACTTTTAGGAGAGGGGTACGGTTACAGCTTCCTCTAAAGTGCTATCATACTTGATTATACAACTCTATCATCCAAATGAAATAATTAGAAATAAATAGTTGGCCAAAATTCCGGGTGTGAAGAAAATCAGTAAACCGGAAGTACGCTTTTACTGAATAGTTTTTTTTCAGTTTTCGCCAAATTTCTATAAATTTGGTACACAAACTATAAAATTTGTCAATTATAATTTTGATAACTGGAGTAAGAGAAAGTTGTGTGAGTGTTTCACACCAGATTTTTTTTTTATATTATTACTGAAGTACTACCAAAAGGATCAGCTCAGAAGAATACAGTAGTAATCAGTGAACCGGAAATACTAAAGTTTTGTACGTTTTTGTATAAACATTATATTCGTTTAATAAATACAAATTACCAAACTAACTGTTTTTGTTTTCACTTTACTGGTTGGTTAGAGACTTGGAAATGTAGCAAATAGAGAAAGTGGAATCTGTTTTCTTTATTCTTTATTACAGATGTATTTTGATTTCTTTCACTTGTTTTTCTTGCCAGTGGCTTTCTTTTTCCGTTTAGTGACTTCTTTTTTCTTATTGTGACTTTTATTTTTGTCATTTTTATTGTACTTTTTCTGATGAACAGGAAATATCGACCAACACTTTAAAGGTATCGAATTGATGGTTTTATGATCGAAATACAAATTATATTTTTGTCAGTGAAAAGAAAAATTTATGTTGTTTTTTTTGTAATTGAAAGGGGGAGTCATCAAATTGAAATATATTTGGAATTTCATTGATAAAAAATTTGGAAAATGAAGATTTATTGTATGACAGTATCTCAAAGAATCAAGAAACCACTGAATCCTTCTCCTTAAATGAAAAAACGTTAAATTTATCATAGATCCAAAAATAAATTAGAACTAAATCGGTATATAAACTTATATACTGATATATATTGTAATGTGAACATCTTTGGGCGAATTAATAAATGTAAATTGTATCGAAATATATTCTTGTTATATATTTTATGATTGTAAAGTAAGGAATTTTTCCGATGTATATATTTATAAATATGGATTTTTTGAAGGTTGGAAGGCACAAAAGAAACAGTTAGTTGAGTCAGACATATCTGGCCTACTCCTATCACTATATTTATTTAGTACAAAGGGGCATTCCCTCTTCTCACTTTCTCCAGGGTGGAGGTAGAATATATAAGGTGGACCCTTTTAGGGAAGGGGGTCAGTTCAAAATTTATACTATAAAAAGAGTGAAGTCTGTCATCAGAAAAAGCCATGTTACAGTAGTGAGTGAAGTGCCCCAAGAAACCCAACCTTCTTCAAGTCAGAATATATGTAAAATATGTAAGTTTTATAAAAAGCAGTTTCTCCTAAATGACAAGACACACTTACGTTGTTGTATCTCAATATTGTATTTATTAATTTTTGACATATACTTTTTATTTTAATTATATATTTTTTAAATCTATATATTTAATTGTTTTTTCATCCTCTCCAACTTCTGTTATAAACACAGACCTCACGAGATCCCTTTAGAGAAAATTTCAATTATGAATCATAATAATTATTAATTAACAAATTCAATTTAATTTACCCCTCAATCCTTAACATTACAATATATATATATATATATACATACATATATATATAAAAGTCTATATAGATAATGGTTTCGTCATAAAGATCTGTCTATATTCCAGCAAATCATTAGCCCACACTAGCTCTTCTGTACTAAGAGATATTTTCGTTTCCGAATGTTTTTCTTGCGATGTGTCTCCCTATACGAAATATTTCTTTCTCCTATCATGTTATCCTTTTACATTTTTAAATCAGGCCCGGGTGACAAAACGTTTGTAGGATGAACTTTAAAGAGTCTTCACAAATTTCGACAAAATCTAAGTTTGGCAGGTAGGTACCTGCCCACTCACTATGGGATTGGGCGACACACGCTAGCAGGCCGATATTCGGAACCACGTTACCATTTCAGTATTTTTTTTAATACTACTCACAGCTATTTTAGTTTTCTCATTTGATTGTGGATACCTGGGATGACCACTGAAAATCCAAACTGTCTTGAAAATTCCTTGAAATTAAATGTTGTGAACTGGCTGAAGATTTCGAGCACCAGAAGCGAAACAAGACAGTGAATAATTCTTCAATCGGATAAATTATATTTAAAGGATTAAAAGTCAGTCTCCAATTAAATTACAATCAACTTTTATGGCAAATTATAACTTTATCTTTTTGTCAACAATAATAACAAAAAAAGAAATATATTGGAAATGATTCATATTAAAAAAGATAAATTATCTATCAATTTTAGAACAGACACCAAACACCTATCCCTCAGTTATAACAATCTCCTAGGAATTTCCAAAACAACATACAGACTAAGACACGGCTTTCCCATCCGCTCTCCTAGCCCATTATAAACCTTGACCCATCCAATGTCCATAACACTTGGTGATGGTATGTCACAGGTTAAACTAGATTAATACTACTGGAATTCTAACTGAAAATTTGTGTAAGTACATTTCCTTAGTTATTTCCATACTTTACTCTTATATATACCACATATTGTCAAAGATTAAAATAAATTTAAATGTGCTATATATATCTTACTTTTATTTAGTTTATTTATATAGTTTATTTAAAAAAAAAAAAAAATTTGAAAATATTTATTTTAAGTTCATGTTTTATGTTGTTTCTAGCTTTTATTGATTTGTATTAAAACCTTTGTACAGACCCTGAAGAAGGCAATAAATTTGCCGAAACGTCGGTAGAAATTTAAAAAGAGTTCTTTTGTATGACCGAACCTCAATATCCAATTTACAACATTCATATTAGAATTATGGTGTGGGAGTTACGTATGGGAACGACTAATCATACTAATCATGTACATAAAACTATTAAACAATTCATTTCAAACTGTAAATATTCGGCGAATGAATGTAAATTAACTTCGCCAAAATGAGTGGCCCGTTATTATGAAATCCCGCAAAAATAAAAAGGCTCCCGGATTAGATAACATACAAAATATTGTATTGAAAAAACTCCAAGAGAAGCAATACTATATATGACTTATCTTTTTAACAATATAAGAATATCCGGCACTTACCCCCAACATCTGGAAAACCTCAAAATTAATATATATCCGTTAAACCCGGTAATCTCCATCTAACCCTAAAAGCTACAGACCCATAAGTCTATTAACTTCCGTCAATAAAGTTCTAGAGATAATAATATTAATTAGAATAAACAATCATTTAGATACATACAATATAATTCGGGCAGAACAGTTTGGGTTTAAGACAGGCTAGGATAGTAGATTATACTACCATTAAATTTATTGAATAAAAGCATACTGTCTTAATCCTTATGGATATTGAAAAGGCCTTCGACACTGTCTGGCATGAAGGGATAATATTCCGTCTAATTAATTATACGATTTTGCTAAATATATTATAAAAATCATTTACTCGTGCCTAAATAATAGAAAACTTCGAGTTTGCTCGGGCTCAGAACTTTCCTCCTTAAGACGAATTGAGCTGGAGTTCCCCAAGGATCACTTCAGAAAGCCAGAACACTTCAGCAATCGTTCTCTAAAAATCAGTGGCAGTTTCACAATATATTAATAAGTTTATAATATCTTGGAAATAACTTGTAGTTATTATTTTAATAGAATATATTTATTGTTAGCAGTCGTGATTTCTTGATTATTCTTAATACTTCTATCTCTATCTCAAACATTCATACAAGCCCTTCTACAAAACCGCTCGTGCTACTACAAATACACATCAAACCATTACATTACATTGGTGGCAGCTGTTTGGGATTTTTTTCAACCAGAATCCACAAATTAACAAGTACGTAAATTTTTTCAATTTAATAATTAAACAAATTATCCATCAGATAATTTGATTTATTTTTCAATTATTTTCACTGCGGAAATATCTTAAATATTTCCCATAATTGAATTTTCTATTGAATTTCATTTTTATAATTTGGTATTTGTACCAGTGTACCCCAATCCTTTGTGAATTTTGGGATAATGTAGTGGAAGAACGAAATAGAAAAATGAAAAATAGTTAAGAATATTTTATAGTTTGAAAAATCTAATTTTGTTAATATTTTATGTATCTTAGTGGAATGAAAAGAGTCAGGTACTGTAATTTGGGGTCATTGCTAGTAGGAAAACAAAGACACAAAAATCCGTTAAATGAATACAATGCCACTTGGCAAACTGAAAGCATTCCTTCGAATAGTCTGCCTTCAGCTTTCAAAGAGTTAGTCTGTATTCTGCTACCAAACAACTAAGTCTGTATTCTGCTTCCAAAGCCAGAACACTTCAGGAATCGTTCTCTAAATATCAGTGGCAGTTTCTCAATATATTAATAAGTTTGTAATATCAAATAACTTTTAGTTATTATTTTGAGAGAATATATTTATTGTTAACAGTGGTGATTTCTTGTTTATTCTTAATACTTCTATCTCTATCTCAAACATTCATACAAGCCCTTTTACAAAACCGCTCGTGCTACTACAAATACACATCACACCATTACATTACAATAATATAACCAATTAAATCTACTGTCTGCTGCCATTTAGTGGGAGAATAAAGCTATTTTACTAACTGCTCTCTATATTTCGTAAATATTGTACAATTTTGTATATAATTTTATGAAATAAATTAATTCATTCATTCAGAGTTATGGTATTATATACTGTAAATAATCCAGCAAAAGTTTCCAAATCATGCCCTACTCTCCAACAATCATTTAACATATAAAACTGTGTCGAACTTTTTTAAAAACCATTCCCATTAAATTTATTATAATTAAATGACTTGTTACCACCATTGACAAATTCAGGATTTAATAAATTAAAACAATTCAAAAGATCATTGCCTTTCGCATTTCTAACGTCGAATAACAGGTTATCTTCATACGTTTTATTGGATTATATCAAACACAATATTGAAGTAACTAGTTGAAGGAGTCACAATAGATATGGAAACACCCCGCAGAGTCTAAAGATTAATATAATATCATGTTTGTAAACATCTGATGTATGTGGATGGGTTTCGAGGTCCATGGAAATTGTTTAATTGTTAAAAAAGGGCCTTTTTTTTTTATTATATACCTCATTATTACGCGCTTTTTTAAAAAAAATCAAAACTTATTGATATTAATATATTTGTAAACAACCTTAGGAAATACCTTAACAAACACTTGGAAAACCGCGAAAATTTTAACAACAGATATAGCCGTTCTAATGAGTACGCATATCACAACTGGTCATCTTATTTAATCACTCTGGAATGTGTTAAGTCAAAGGGTGTATAGGTTTACGCTTGGCTAAATAGAGCGCAACAGTGCTCCATTCAATTTGTTGCTATTCACTTGAATTCTAATTCAACTAAGGCTATATATAGCAAGTTTAATATTGAAAGGATTAAATCAAATCAAAGAACCACTCTTTTAAATAACTTTCAGCAGCTCGATTTCATCATTTACAAGCAACTTGATCCATTAATAAATATTCACTTTGCCAATTTATTGAACATTAATAAATCAAGCGTGTTCTTTAAATTGTTAACTGAAATGAAGCATTTTAATCATTAGCCATATAGGCAAGCCTGTACAATTTTGATCTAAGTGTTAATCAGTATTTAATATCATATTTAAATATATTACCTGTTATTGGCAAAGTTGCTAACTTTTTACATTTTTTTTTTACTTTCTCTTACTCCTAATAAGAGGAAGTATTGTAATCGTGTCAAATTTTCGATATCGAGTGTTCACCGGAAATATACGTTTTGAGGTCCTTTGAGTCCAAAAAAGTGGTTTTTACCAAATGGTCTGTGGGTATTTGAACTGCATAGCTCAAAAACAA